>CM051260.1:7201457-7206457 GCA_027921565.1 Artemia sinica | reverse complement strand
CGTTGAGATTCCCACTGGTGCTTCTCTTCTAACCGTAGATTTGATTTACGATTCGATGTATTCTTGGGATACTGGTTATCAGATGTCTTTTAGCCGGAAACCGCGTTTGCGCTTCATTTTCATGCATCATTACCTCAGACTTATTCCCATGCCTTTTACTTTAGCTGCTTTAATCCATTCAGAACCAAGAGCTCCAATGTCTCTGGCCTACGAAATATCCAAACACTTATTGGCATAATCATCATTCTATTTTTTTGTTTCAAGTAATAGGGTGGCAAATCAGCTATTTCCGTTAAACTAAGACACTCCGTCGTGAATTCAATTTCCCCTTCCTGCTGAACACGTTTCTTATTCAATCGTAACTTTCTGAATCATATAAACTCCACAATAGAATAATTATCGTATTATTATTCACTTTTAAGTCACACCTTCGCTTGCAATTCAATATGATTTGTTGCAATTTCTTATTTCATGTCTTTTTCATTAGCTGTTCAGAGTCACTTGTCATTTTGTATAATTTTGCACTTGTCATAAATACTGAATAATTAATTCTATCTCAGGGACACTAAAATAACACGTTCTTTATTCAATTGTAATGTTCTGCAAAGCAGTTGGTCATCTTGTGTAAATTTGTTTGCGTCATAGATTCTAAAATGATGATGCGACCACTCCTGGGGCGGAAATAGTGTAACTTGTGCTCTTTAAATAATGCTTATAAAAATGACGTCACTCATTTAATTTTTTTCCAAAATCAAGGCTCTAAATAAATTTTCTCAAATTCCTTACCTATCTAGATCGTGTTTTTAGGCAAGAAAATGACAGGGTGTTAATTTTTCCAGAAACATATATATCTGTTTTCAAGGGAAAATAAATGCATAAACAATTATTGCTGCTAGGGCGGCTTCGCTGCTAGGCCAAGGCACGGTCTCGTGGCAGTTTTCTATATGTGGATTCCCATTGTTGCTTGTCTTTTAACCGCAAACAATTTGAGCCTCTTCTTAATGTCATGCCGTCACAATTAGTTCCATACAACCACCCTGAGAGAAACACGAAATCTTCTTTAAAGGTGTGACCTATCCTTTTTGTGCCCAGAAATGTCAATGTGTCAGATTTAAGAAAAAACTGTGTACCCGATTTGGAGGCCAGGCCCCAGCACTGCTACTCGGCAGGCTTGTATGTATTGATTCTCATTGTCGCTTTTCTTCTAACCGCAGACAATATTAGCCTCTTCTTGATGTCATCGTGTGACCATAGGCTTGATACAACCACCCTGGGAAAATATAAACTCTACCTTAAAGTTGAGACCTTTTTAGATCTTTTTTTTCTGTGGCCCGAAATGTCAATTTACCAGTTCTAAAAAAAACTAGTGTCGCAATTTCGAAGACGGACCCCGCCACTCAGCATGAGGCAGGCTTGTATATATTGATTCTAGTAGCAAGCTCCCAATGAATCACCCCTATTTGCTACTCTTTCCTCGTGAAAATGGAGGGTTCCCCAGGAAATAGAAAATTCGCTTAGAGCTTTAATTTTGGGGGGAAAATCATATGAGTGAGGTCACATTTATGAGCACATTTCAAGAGTATAAATTATATTATTTCCCCAGGAGCGATTGTACTATTTTTGCAAATAGAACAGAAATGGAATCATTCAAAATAAGAAGGTAGATATACGGTGAATTTAATTTCTGAATGAAAAAGAAATCATTGAAAAAGAAAATAAGACTTAGTACTTTTTATAATAACGTTCTTAGTATAACCAGATTAAATAAAAAAAAACAAGTTTTTTCAATTGAAAGTAGGGTGCAACATTAAAACTTAAAACAAACAGAAATTATTATCTATATGAAGGGGTTCCCCCCTATAGTCAATACCTCACTATTTACGCTTAAGTTTAAATTTTGTTCCAGTTCTGTCGAGATCCACTATCGAGGAAATCTTTACCATGCGCCAGTTAATTAAGAAGACGAAGGAATTCAGGAGGAACGCATATGTAGCCTTTGTGGACTTCAAGGCTGCGTTTGACTCGGTGGATCGCAACTCGCTCTGGCTGATACTTCGATCAACTGGTCTACCAGATAAATACTGCAAGTTGTTTGAAAAGCTTTACGAAGACCTTGAGTTGCGTCCGAGTCAACGGCAAATGGAGTACGACATTCGGCGTCAAAACTGGTGTACGCCAAGGGTGTGCCGCCGCCCCGGAACTGTTTAATTGCTTCATAGACCATGTCATGACACGAACAACAAATCGCATGTCCTTTGGTCTGCAGTTTGGAGATCGCGTTCTGACGGACTCTGACTTCGCAGATGATCTTGGTCTCGTTGCTTACTCGATCGACCAGCTGATTGACGCTCTAAAAGTCTTGCAGTAAGAGGCAGCAAAACTGGGGCTGAAAATAAACTGGGTTAAAACGAAGATAATGGCTATTGAGCCCCAAAGCCCAGTCTCACCCCCTGAGAACATAAGTATTTTGCGGAGCTCCTGTTGAAGTTGTAAAAAACTTCACTTATCTTGGCTCCGTTCTGTCTAATGACGGCTCTATAGAGGAAGAGGTTTGCAGCCAAATCAATGCAAGGTTGCTCGCACTCACCTCCCAAGTGCCATTCCCCGTCCAAACAGCGCAGCGTACTCTCAGGTGGTTCGGAGACCTCCTGCGTATGTCAACGACAACCCCAGCCCGAATAGTCTATGATTTTGACGCTAAAGCTCATGGCTGGTCTCGCCCGAGGGACAGACCTCAGCCGAGGTGGAAGTATAGCCTCAACACATTCCTAGAGATGGTTAACATTGCTGTTAACGAGGCCCTACTAATAGCAGCAGATCGGTCAGCCTGGAGGAGCAGAGTTGCGACGCTCTCAACGTCACCCCAACGCGGCAGGAGCCTTAAGTCAATTAAGTCAAGTGTTTATGAAGTGTTTATTAAGCCGTTTTATTAATAGCTTTTAAAATGAATAGCTGTTTTGAAAGTACTAAAGAAAACTTTAGCTTAAAGATCGAGGTATTGAATAGGAAACCCACTATTACTGGGAAATACGATGACCTCCTCATAGAAATGTCCCTCTCCCATGAAAACTTTCTCCATGGAAAGATCCTCCCATGTAATCCCCTCCCCCGACCCCCATCAGAAAAAATCGCCCATGAAAACGTCTGTATACTTCCCAATAACCAATACTGTAAACAAAGGGAAAATTTCATGACTTGCAGCACTTCCCCCGGGGACTGTGGGGATTAAGTCACCCTCAAAGACGTAGTTATTGGAATTTTCGAATATGTTGAATAAAATGGCTATCTCAAAATTTTGATCAGGTGATTCTGGAAAAATAATGAGTATAGGAGGGGGCCTAGTTGCCATCTATTTTTTTTTGGTAAAAAAGGGCATTAGAACATTTAATTTCCGTTTAAATGAGCCCTCTCGCGATATTCTAGGACCACTTGGTCGATACGATCACCCCTGGGGAAAAAAACAACAACAAATAAAGACGCATCCGTGATCTTTCTTCTGGCAAAAAATAGAAAATCCACATTTTTGCAGATAAGAGCTTGAAACCTCTACAGTAGGGGTTCTCTGATACACTAAATCTAACGGTGTGATTTTCATAAGATTCTATGACTTTTAGGCGTTGTTTCCCCCTTTTTTCGAAAATAAAGCAAATTTTTTCTCAGACTCATACCTTTTTATGGGTAAGATTAGACTTGATGAAGCTTATATATTTGAAACCAGCATACAAATTTTATTCTTTTGATGTATCTATTGGTACCAAAATTCTGTTTTTTTAGAGCTTCGGTTACTATGGAGCCGGTCGCTCCTTACTTACAGCTCGTTACCACGAACACATTGATAGGTCAAATTGGTTGTAGTTTGATCATGGAAGTCAAGAGGGAGTAAGGGGGAGGGTCATCTGCTCCAGTAACCATTTAAACTCTTTTAATTTTCACTTCTAATGCCTAATCGGAACTCCAATAATGCTCCAATGTTTTTTATTTGTAATTGAAACACCTCATAAGCACTGCTATCGTCCTATTCCTTATGTTTTGGATTCATATACTAACCCTTAAATATAGAATTACCTCTATTTATATTACAATACTGACTTCTCGTTATTTTTGCTTTGTGTTTATTTTATTTTTTTTTTTATTGTGTAATGTTTTGAAATCAACCGGGTAGCGTCTTTGCTAATAGTAAATTTTCTTCCCTACCACTTCAAGAGAAGTGTGCTATTGAAGGCTTAGGGCAGCCACATGCCACCTTCTTTTTTTACACTGGGTGTTCGGGGTACATTATAAAATAATTTTCTTATATAAGTTTTCAGACATTTTGAAAACACATTTAGGCTTGTATTTTTTGCAAATGTTCCAACAGTCCTTACCCCAGAAGGATATCCCACGCCCCCTGACTCTTTGGATGTGACCCCCCCCCCCCCAATAAAAATGACGTAAATACGCCCAAGCTCTTATGTTATTAAAACAGAATTCAATAGTGTATGTAGAAAAAGGGGACAAGTCTCTCTTGAGTATTACCTCCATATTCCAGTCCCTCCCCCTATCCTCCAAAAGAAGACCCAAAAAGGTGAAGTCATAAGAATTGAAAATAAATTTTTAGTGCTAGATTCCATATTATACTAGGTCAAACACTATAAAGACATCTATTTTAATTATCACTTCTTACAGGGTACTGGAATCAGTATGCCTTTTTTCCGAGTTTAGATCTAAAAAGACCCGGTTTGAGTGAGAATTTAAAATTCTCAAATTGCCCACTTCCTAAAAAATTAATATATCAAATCTGATAATAGCCGCGTCATAGCAAGCCATGAATGAATGGCAACATTGACAAAAGGATTTTGTTAGACTTTGTTTCAGTTTTGTCTTATTGGACGTTGAGGAAGAACACTTACACATCTTATTACAAGGAAACAAAACTAAATATTACTTAATACTGATTACCAGAAAACTGAACTTATTTACCTGAAAATGTTTTAAACTTTGTGTTTGAGTGGGTCCAAACT
>CM051260.1:7148957-7196457 GCA_027921565.1 Artemia sinica | reverse complement strand
TTACTAATGATATGAGAGTGATCATTTAAAGTCAACGGTTTTAACAATTAATTTCCTTAAAACTCTCCCTTCTTTCTCCTGCCTAATCCCCCTGAAATGTCTCATACCGCTATGAAATTGCTGGGTGTTACCGACTCAAGCAACTAAAATTGGGATTGATATATTAATGATATCTTAGACGTGCAAATGCCGCATTTCTTCTCCTTAAACTCCTTAAAAAAAACTTAAATGTCCTAAATTGCATTGTTTGAGGATTTCCCTCTCATTTGTACTCCCAACCCTCGAGTACACCTGTCCTGTTTGGTACCCTGACATTTCCGTTGAATTGTCGGACAGAATAGAGGCAGTCCAAAAAAGGTGCCTAAGAATTTTCTTAAATGAGGGTAAAGTGCCTTATATTTCCCTTCTTCAGACAGCCAATCTAGTCACCCTTAAGAAAAGGAGAGCAGAAATTCCTTGCGGTTCGCTAAGTGCCCTTCATAACCCTAGGACAATTCCACTTTTCCCTAGTCGGTTTTTCCCTGATTCAACAAAAATCCTTCTTCTTGCCCCAATAAAAGTTTTCACTGAAAGATGAAGAAGAACTTTCGTCCCTTAAATAGTTGACATATTCAATCAGTGAATCTCCTCACCCCACCCCTCACTCCCTTTTCACCTCATAATTTCAATGTTCATTTAGCAAAATTTCGAGCTTTCTATTTTTTGGTCAAATAACTAAATTGTTCGTTTTTTAAAATATTTTATTCCCTTTTTAATTTTACGGAGTTTTTATTGTTTTAACATTTTTGCTGATTTGGCATTGACCTTTTATTTTTACGAGTTTTAGTTCTTTTTGACATTTTTTACGTATTTGACATTGACTATTTTATAATTTTGTTGTTGTTGTTTGTTTTTGGTTCTTTTTTGTTCATTGGTGCTAAAGTGCGAATTCAGGCCCATTTGGGCTTGAGATAGCCGTTTTTCAGTAATGAATCTTATCTTATATCATCTTATCTTATCGAATTCCAGCTAGTAAATTGGATTGGGAGCGAAACTTACTGAAATCTTTCTATAAATACCTCGATAAATAGACTACTTGAATACTTGTCTACAGAGGATTTGTACCCGTTTATCTACAGGAAGTAGATTATTATTAAAAAAAAAAAAAATTCCCCGCCGGAGAAACAAAGTTTATGCCTATATTCCAAAATGGAAGCCGATGCAAAACGAATTCTAGCTAGCATTTTGGATGGGAAGCAAAATTCTCTGAAGTCTTTCTTATATATTTCTCGAAAAATACCTCTTTCAATACTTATTCTGTAAAAAAAAAAAATCTTCCAGTTTCGTCAGTTTTTAAATTGTAAGTTTTATTTAGATTAAAAACAATTTTCCGAGTGGAGATAAGAAGTTTTCAACTCTAATCAAACAGTTCGTGGTTTTGAAAAACGGAATTTTGATACCATTAGATATATCAAAAGAATAATATTTTCATGCTAATTTCGAATATATACGCTTCATTAAGTTTCGTCTTAACCCATCAAAGGTTACGAGTCTGAGAAAATTTGCCAGATTTTCGAAAAAGAGAGAACCACCCCCATAAAAATCATAGAATCTTAATGAAAATCCCACCGTCAGATTCAGTGTATCAGAGAACCCTATTGTAAAGGTTTTAAGCTCCTATCTGCAAAAATTCTGCATTAAAACTTTAAAATGAACAGAATTTATTAAGTATATGAGGGGGGTTTCCCCTTCTCAACACCTCACTCTTTACGCCGAAGTTTAAGTTTTGTCCCCAATTTTTTAAAAACGACCCCTGAAACACAAGGGTCGTTTAATTAGAACAATAAGTAACTTTTTTAAAAGCGCAGAAAAACTTTAGCATAAAGAGCGAGGTGTTGAGAAGGGGCAACCCCCCTCATATTCTTAATATTCTCTGTTTGTTTGAAGTTTCAATATTACTCCATACTTTCAGTTAAAAAAAAACTGTTTGTTTTTTTTTTTTTTATTTAATCTGAAACAGAGGCAAGCCCAATACTTACTGTATTGACATTTGTTTTTTCATCGGTCATCGTGAATTTCGGCCAACAGTCGTGACATGACAATGTGTTTGTAAAAACCTAATTCAAGGCAAGGTAGAGGAAGGATTATCCTTACCACCCTGCTTGTAGGCTAAACGATTTTGGTATTCATGTCAGTGGCTCCAATACTACCGTCACGTCTCTGTGCTTCTGACAAGCATTAAAGTTAACTAATAAAAGGATGAACGCCTGAACTAATCATTTGGCTGGCCAAGTTTACTTACCGAACTTTCTCCTTGGGTCCATCCCCTATCATCCAGAGCACCAGATGACCCTGGGTATGATACCTCGATAACTCCAGTGACCTTCAAATAAGAAATGGCAATGGTGCTGTCCATAGACTGTCCCAGAGCTGCTTGGACCATCAGCTAGAAATGGTAGTTATTATATAGCATAAAGTTTTGGTATTGATAGTTTAATGAATATAAAATTGCCAATAAAAACTGTTTATTTTCTATAAATTGTGTGATTTTTGCTCACATCCACGATCGTTCGGTTGCATGTTCTCTGAAATCGGGAGGATGCTTCAAATTAGGCTTAAAAATGGAATGTTTTCGGCCTTAGAGCCTCCTCCTCCATCATTAGAACCCATAACTTACCTTGACTATCTGGTACACAACTATTCTATACTATATTTTTCAACGATTCGTCTACTTACTCTGTCATTTTGATGATTGGTACAAATACAAGACCTAGTTTGCCCACAGCAGTCATTTGAAGATTGTTGTGAGTTTGCATTTAATTAAATGAAAAAACAAATTTATTCAACTGAAAGTAAGGATCAACATTAAAACTTAAAACGAACAGAAATTATTACATAAATGAGGGGGGTCACCCTCTCCTCAATATCTCGCTCCTTTCCAGTTATTTAAGAATGCCTCCTGAATCACAAAGGCTGTTTAATTAGAATAATAAGCTCTTTCACAAGTTCTAAAAAAAATTTTAGCGTGAAGAGTGAGGTATTGAGAAGACGGTGACTCCCCTCATTTATGTATTAATTTCTGTTCCTTTTAAGGTTTAGTGTTGCTCCTTACTTTCAGTTGAAAAAACTTGTTTTTTTTTTTTAATTAATGATCGTTTTTAAATAATTCTGGGACAGCTGGCTCCCCCTCAATGGAAAGTTCCCTTCCCCCACGAAAAGTTCCGCCATGGAAATATCCTCCCACGTACCCCCCTCCCCCCAACGAACATATCCCCCATGAAAACGTCTGTATACTTCCCAATAACCAATTCTATATGTAAACAATGGGCAAAGTTCATAGCTTGCAACCCTCCCCCCGACACTGTGGGGGTCAAGTTATCCTCAAATGCATAGTATTAGATTTTTTCGACTGTACCGAAAAAAAATGGCTATCTCAAAACTTTGATCAGGCGACTTTGGGAAAAAAATGAGCTTGGGAGGTTGGCAGGCTGCCCTTCAATATTTTTGGTCACTTAAAAAGGGCACTGGAACTTTTGATTTTTGATCAGATGAGCCCTCTCCTGATCTTCTGCGATCACTGGTTTGATACTGAGGAGTGTTTTTTGTGAACTCAACTTTTGAGTGGGTCAATAGATTTAGAAAGAGGAGAGAGGACGCTATGAATGATCCCCGTCATGGTCGGCCACTAACAGCAAAATTGATGAGAATATTGAGTGACAATTTTTGGCAGTAAAGTTATCAAAACATCGCGGGTACATTCTTGTGGAACAGCTTGAGGGACTGTCTCAGAATTTGTAGGGAGTTCCAGAGGGGAGGGGCAACTTGACCTCAAATCTAGAGTTAGGGGAAGGGTTTAGAGGGAGAGAACTAAAAATATTTGTCTCGGGTCCATCTAAAAGCTTTTAAACCGTTCGTGGTAACGAACTGTAAGTAAGGAGCGACCCGGCTCAATAGTAACCGAAACTGTAAAAAACGGGATTTTGATACCAATAGATACATCAAAAGAATCAGATTTTATGCTGATTTAAAAAATATATAAGTCTCATCAGGTTTAGTCCAACCCATCAAAGTTGGCTGATTTTTGAAAAAAAGGTGGGAAAGACCCCTAAAACTTATAGAACCGTAATGAAAATCACACCATCAGATTCAGCGTATCAGAGAACCCTACTGTAGAGGTTTCAAGCTCCTATCTGCAAAAATGTGGAATTTTGTATTTTTTGCCAGAAGAAAGATCACGGATACGTTTTATTTGTTGTTTTTTTTGTTGTTGTTTTTAAACAACAACAAATAAACATTGTTTTTTTTTTTCCCAATAAACATTTTGTTTTTTTTTTCCCAGGGGTGATCGTACCGACTTAGTGGTCCTAGAATATCGTGGGAGGGCTCATTAGAAAGGAAATTGAAAGTTATAGTGTCCTTTATAAGTGAAAAAAAATGGAGGGCAAGTAGGCCCCCTCCAACGCACATTTTTTTACCCAAAATCACTGTATCAAAATTTGAGATAGCCATTTTGTTCAACATGGTCGAAAATATGATAACTATGTCTTTTACGATGACTTAATTCCCCAAAGTCCCGGGGGGAGGGCTGATAGTTATGAACTTTACCCAATGTCAACATATAGTATTGGTTATTGGGAAGTATACAGAGATTTTTTCTGGTAGTTGGGGGGGGGGGATTGGGGGTGGGTCGGGGTTATGTGGGGAGAATCTTTGCATAGAGGAAGTTTTCATGGGGGAAGGGACATTGCTATGAAGGGGGCGCCGGATTTCCCAGCATTATTTAAAAAAAAAAACAGAAATTAAGTAAAAAAAAAATAAGTTTTTCAACTGACAGTAAGGAGCAACATCAAAACTTAAAACGAACAGAAAATATTATGTATTTGATTGGGTTCGCCCCCTAGTCACTACCTCACTCTTTAAGCCAAATATTTTTTAGTACTTTCATAAGAGCTATTTGTTCTAATTAACGGCCTTTGTGATTAAGGGGTCATTTTTAAAGAATTGGAACTAAATTCGAACTTTAGCATAAAGAGCGAGGTATTAACTAGAGGGCGAAGCCCCTAATATACGTATTAAAAATATGTGAATATAGAAGTTCGTTACGAAAGTTAATTCGTAAGTTATGTATATTTATTACTAATAAAAACGTTTGTAAATAAAATTAAATAATTTTCGAGAAAGCCATTTAACCAAATAAAAAGTAAAATTAATATACAAATTTTGTTTTAAATATTCATATACGGTGAGCCAAGATCAAAACCTGTATTAATTTCAAAAACGTTCAAAAATTAAATAAAAAAAAACAAGTTTTTTTTAACTGAAAGTAAGGAGCGACGTTAAAACTTAAAACGAACAGAAATTATTCCGTATATGAAAGGGGCTGTCCCCTCCTCAACGCCTCGCTCTTTACGTGAAAGTTCGACTTTCTCACAACTCCATTTTTTTAAACAATAAAAAACTTTAGAGTAAAGAGCGAGGCATTGAGGAGGGGATAGCCCCTTTCATATATGGAATAATTTCTTTTCGTTTTAAGTTTTAACGTCGCTCCTTACTTTCAGTTAAAAAAAACTTGTTTTTTAGTTAATGCACTATAAGCCTCAATAGGATTTTTAATCTATCCATGTTTAGGTAGCGAGATAAATCGAAATTACTATGAGTTCTCAGGTTATCAAAATAGCTTAACTGCGATACTTTGAAAACGGATTTGGGACCAAGTTCAAATTTTTAGGGAGCAATGGAGAAGCCGAATGGACCTTTAATTTCGACTTGGAGAGGAGGGACAAAGATACTGATATTTTGCCTCCGATATTTCTAAACATTTTACTTTGAGCCCTTTTGGTACTTACAATATATGCACATTAAAGCTACTAGGTAAATTCAAAGATACTTTGTGAATCCATTTTTTTAAAAATGTATTCGCAATATTTTAAGAACTGCTTGAGACATCGAGATGGAATTCCCAGGGAGCGCTAGGGTGGGTACAAGTAAAATTTTGCTGTTGTAAAAGCAATGAGGGAGTAAAAAAAAATTTCGTCTCGGATGGTGACTAAAATGTGCTATGGTTCTTTGTGGAAATTTCTTTCCTGGCGAAGTGGTAAGGTCAAAACAAATATTTTGTCGACCCAGGCTATCAAAATTGTGCATCTGCAAATCTTGGGAAACAGCTTAGTGAGCCGAGTAGACATGTTTGGTAAATCCGGAGGGGGGGCAAAGGAACTTCAAATTTTGTTTTAGGGGAGGGAGGAGATGACCAAAAAGTTTTTTATTTCTGAGATTTGATTCACCCAAATAGGTCAACCCTTTTTTCTAAAAAGTTTAAACCTTTTACACTTCAGTCCTTGTGTCAAGGGGGCCCCATAACACTTTGAAATTTGAAAAAGCAACTTTTCCCGGAAAAGGGCCGAACACTGTTTTTTTATGATTAGCCAGGAATCATAATATTTTCGTTCAGCCCGGAACAAGCTAGACTTGACTAGTCACTAGACTCAAATAAAGACACAACTACAAATAAAGAGTGATGCTGACCCCTCCCCCCCCCCTAGGCCCTTTAAATGTCAGAAAGCACTTGTGCTTTCGGTTTCTCATTTCAGTTTTAAAGTGGTGATTTACTTATTTTGAAGAAATACTTTTTGAAACATGTTTTTTCATTAATTAAATAAATATATCGTTTCATTTAGTCAGAAGCTCATACAAAAACGCCTTACTCAGCTACACAATAGAATACTATAGTTTCGTCTGAATGCGGTGTGTTTGCATCACAATATAATTTTTTTGGTTTGGCACCACCAACTAAAAACGAGTTTTCTATAATTTTTTTTTCTTTTTGTTTGTTTTTTCCTCTTTTTTTGCTATTTTCTAATGTGTGTTAAATGGGTAATCTTATTTTTTATTATTTTTTTTTTATTTATAAGGAATATGAAGCCGAAATATTAGAACCTCTATTAGCATATATTTAATGTTTCTCCTCATGTTTACTGTCTTGATTAAAAGTTTTACCAATTATTATATATTATTTCATTTATATCATTTATAAATTCGAGGGTCTGGTTTTTCGATTTCGGACCAGATCACAGAATTTTTATTCAAAAGATGATTTATCCCTTCTCAGGTAGCGAGTTAGGGACATAGGAAAAAGAACGGCATTCAAGGAAGGTAGAACACAGAGAGAATAGAGAAAAGGAAATCTCACCTGAAGCTCGTCTCCAACGTTCCCCGTGAAGGAGGTAGATACTTTAACCATTGATGTACTAGGGCGGTTAACGAAAGTACTCATATCAAAGAATGGATCAGCTGATACATTATTGAATGAATCTTTAGTGAAAAAATGAAGTCGGCATTGTTGTCTCTGTTTTCCATTACCCCAGAACTCAATCTCAACTTCTACCTTCTCCTGGGTAATTTGAAAGAATGGGCTTGTAAGCGGAACTGGGCCTGAAAGTTTTGTTAAATTTAGAAACCTTTCTTAGTCCACATTTTGGATACACCCTATAATAAATTGAGAATCAAAGAAGTTACATTAAAGAAAATTAATTAAGAAATTTGATAAATATTTGTTTTACTCCTGCTACTACTACTAATACCGCTAACAGCTCACTGCAGTGGCAAGCCCCGTGAAGCCAATACATCTACGTTTCCTCCTCCTCGATCATAATCTTTCCAAAGTATCCCTCTGTAAACTGCCCCAAGAAGTTCAAATTTCCCTTAAATCTTTACGGCATCCCTCCCATCCCGTTCGGTGACAACCTGCTTTTCATTTGGCCTTAGATATGTGGCCAACAAAAAACGAGCTTTGGCAATCTGTCATCCTTCAACCTAGACATCTCAATCTTTCTCTCATTATAGCCCTAAAAGTGGGATTGAACCACAATTTTTATTTTTGTCCAGCTTATTGTTTGAAATACGGTGAGTCAGACGGGTGCCCAAGATGAGCCGTAAACAATTTCTCTGGAAAACAACAAGCAAATCCTCCTGCGTCTTTCGGACGCCCACGCTTCAGAGCAATACTTAGACCACTGTCATCACTGTAGCTTCCAATATTCTAATCTTGGTTTGTAGAAACATCTTCCTGTTCTTCTAAACTTTTTTCAACCGTAAAATAACACCCTGCGCCTGCTCTATTCTACTTTAACATCCTCACTACACCTACCTTCTTTAGTAAGAATAGCTACCTAGGTAAGTGAAGCTGACCAAGTGATCGTTCTTCTCATTACCTAACATCACCTCTTCACCTTCACTTATTCACAGTCTTGGTGACTTAGTCTTCTTAAGATTAATCTTCATATCTATTCTTGGATGATCTCTTTGAGCATCTAGGATGCTCAAATCATCAGTGTAAGTCACTGAAACTTTTAATTTCCCATTTTATGCCGTGTTGCACGGGGTGACGTGGTGAAACAAACTGAAGTCAGATGAAACGCTATAGCGTTGCCTATAGTAGAGACCATAAGGCTCCAATATTTTATTATTTATTATTTTTTTCCCAGAGGCACTTCATAGGGAAGGGGTCGTCATATAAACTTCAGAGGGTCTCTTTTTTATTGGAAATCGAAAGTTCTAGTGCCCTTTTTAAGAGTTAAAAGTGATTGAAGGGCAACTACCCCCCCTCCAAGCCCTTTCCCCAAATAAATCCGATAAAATTTTGAGATAGCTATGTTGTTAAAAATTGTTCAAGAATCATATAAAAAAACTCCGTGGTCAACTCAACCCTCCAGGGCACAGGGGTAGACGTTGTAAGTTATGCCCTGGGGGCATATAGGATTCTTATAGAATGGATGCTCGTATAAACTTCAGAGAGGGCTAATTTGATTGGAAATTAAAAGTTCTAGTTCACTTTCTAAGAGTCAAAAGAGATTGGAGTGTAACTAGTCCCCCCCCGTGCCCCTTTTCCCCAAAAACATCTGATAAAAAGTTTAAGATAGCCATGTTTGTTAAAACAGTTCAAAGATCATATAACGAAAACTCCGGGGTCAACACAACCCCCCAGGGCCCGGGGGCAGGCGTTGTAAGTTATGCCCTGGGGGCATAACTTACAAAAAAGACAATAGCTATAGCATTGCCTGTAAATAAGTATTTGACCTTCTTTGCAAAATGACCTAAGAGGACAAAGAAAAAAATAAGTGCGATTTAAAAATTGATTATTTAGACCCAAACTCCTGGAGCATGATTTTTATTTGTGGGGCCTGGATTTTGAACTTTAATCCTAGGTAAATAATATGGGAAAAGATGGATTTTGTTTGAAAATGATTTCATTGTACAAATGATTATAAATTTAAAACTTGTATAAAGCCTTTTCAATATTGTTTTTCATATTTCTCATAAATGATATCTTTTTTTGAAAACAGCTGGATGAAAGATTAAGGAATCTAGCAGCTTATAGATATTTGATTTTAAAATGTATTTTTGTTAGTAATCATGAGAAATAATGCTTTATGTATATAGGCTCGTACAGCAAAATTAAGTGTTTATGGTGGTTTGCTAATATTAGATTAAATAATAGTTGTTTTTATGGCTTTCATTATCAATATCATATAAAAGAAGCTTAGTGTTTACAACAGTTTTCCAAAGGTATAGAACTTTATAACTCAAGAAAAGGGTCCAGTCAAAGGGAAAAAGAGAGATTCTTATTCTATATTTCTGTGGTAAGAGGATGCGTTTCCTAAGAGAATCGCCCATCTCACCCATTATAGCTATTTCAGATTGTTTCGTCAACTATTTAGATTTGATCGGGGTGTACTAACGAAAATTGTCTGAATAAAGCCTAAAGTAGTTTAGCCTATAACCTCATACCTATATATATATATATATATATATATATATATATATATATATATATATATATATATATATATATAATATATATATATATATATATATATATATATATATATATATATATATATATATATATATATATATATATATATATATATATATATAGTCTAAAGTAGTTTATATATATATATATATATATATATATATATATATATATATATATATATATATATATATATATATTATATATATATAAAATTGTGTCTGAATAAAGTCTAAAGTAGTTTAGCCTATAAATATCATATATATATATATATATATATATATATATATATATATATAGACTTTTATTATATAAATATATATATATATATATATATATATATATATATATATATATATATATATATATATATATATATATATATATATATATATATATATATATATATATATATATATATATATATATATATATATATATATATATATATATATATATATATATATATATATATATATATATATATATATAAAATTGTCTGAATAAAGAACGGAAAACTAAAAGCAAACCCCTACTTTCTCAGAAATCATAGAAAAACTATTCTCTAAATTACAAGTTACAAACTTTAGTTAGATTAAGAAAGTAAAATGGCCTTAACCAAGCTGCATAGAAATAGCCCTCAGGAGTGTTATAGGAAGGGGGGCTATATCTTAAAAAAAAAACGCCTTTTTGGGGGAATTTTCATTGAAAAATGCCTCATTTTGGAATTTTCATTGAAAAATTAAAAATTAATATAACAATTCCTACCTAAATTTTGATATAGACATACCCCCTCTAAATTCTCGTGAATTGGCACCGCTGACAGTCCCAGCGTCCGAGAGTTAATTTAATACTCATTAGCAGCTTAAGGATATTGCAAGGATAGGATAACTTACGTTTCATGAAGTTAAGTACAAGTTAAGTTAGCTAAGAACAAATTAAGTTTTCTAAGGATAATATATAAATTAAGTAAGATAAGTGCTTATCGAAAAAAAAAAATCTTACTAGCAGGAATGTCAAATTTACAACTTACATTAATAAAATGAAACGTAAGGTGGGGTTAATAGTTGCTTCTCTTGAGCCTATTTTAGTTTTTGCTTTAATCTGTGTCTTACAGTCTTTGTTTAGTAAATTAATAATAATTACTATGGAATAACCACAGAAAACCCATTGTTAGATGATAAACTTACCCGTATAAAACTGTTCTCTATACAGCCGGAACAGTGTTTCATAGCTGGAAGGCACCATTTCGTTGTTATTGGATAATAGCCAATACGCTCCGTTTCGTCTTGTTGGGGACCAGCCACTATTGTTATTAGTGGTAAAGTTGTAAACAATTGGACCACTGGGTGCTGGAGTGGTTAGCTCAGTCGTCCTAGGAAAAAAATTAATTGTTAGTCCAACGATAACAATTTACTCGTCACATGTGTAAAACGTAGTGCGTGCAGCACCATCTGGATTTTGTTTAAAAAACAACAACTTTAGTTTAGCCTATAACCTCATATATATATATATATATATATATATATATATATATATATATATATATATATATATATATATATATATATATATATATATATATATATATATATATATATATATATATATATATATATATATATATATATATATATATATATATATATATATATATATATATATATATATATATATATATATATATATGCCAGTGTAATAATAACAATAATTGATTTAATTTGTGTTGTTGGTAAAATTAGTATAGTAATAAGGGTGTGATCTCAGTTTCTGACAAAAAGCGATTATAAAGCAAAAAACAAATGCAAAGTGTCGTCAACCGCTAGACGGTGTTTACAGTTTTTTGCCGACACTAGCACCAGTATCCACTCTTACAAGTTACCTATATTCTGTATGCTAAACCATGCCTCTTAAAATAGGCTTTGGTAACTCAGAAGGTGGTCTGTGACATTTTGGCCAAACTGAGATACACAAACTACCCTTCAACCTCGAAGTGTTCGATTAATTGCTCTCGACCATTCGTACAACACTTATATGGTTCTTGTGAAATTCTCACGTTTTCATTTCTTTTAAAATGTACTACTCCTCTTTTTATAATTCATAAAACAACTTTAGTTCAAAATTATTGTTTTTGTATACCAAAGGCTTATTGGTATAGCGTTCGATTTTGGTGCATCGCAGCAAAACTTGTCAAATCGGTTGACTTCGATATCGTTCGTTTTATATGTAAAAGATGTCAACAACACCAACTTGCTTCAACAAATTACAAGTGCTTAATGTAGGACAGTTGCGTGTCTACCAGTTAGCACTGATTTCCCTACTATATTTTCAGCGACCCAAGTATAAAAATCCATTCAAGAGAGCATTCGGGTGGCTGAGCACCTCGGGTTACTTAAAAATACTTTGAAAAAATATTTATCATAGGCACCGTATTCGCGCTGCTTAAGTAAAGAACGATGTTGGCACAATGTATTATTATTATTATTTTTTCCATACCAGGGCACTTCGTATCGAAGGAGTTTTTGTAGAAACTTCGAAAAGGGATAATTCGGTTGGAAATTGGAGTGGCTTGTGCCCTTTTTAATAGTCGAAAGTGATTGGAAGGCAACTAACACCCTTCCACGCCCACCATTTTCCCAAACACTTTCCAATCAAAATTTCGAGATAGCCATTTTGTTCTATGTAGTTGATTTCCAGATAGAAATATGTTTTTGAGGAGGAGGACACTCCCCCACAACCCTCAGGGCAAGGGCTTTAAGTTATGCCCTGGGGGCATATAAGAACGATGTTGGCACAATGTATTATTTATTATTTTTTTTCCTTTAGACCAGGGCACTTCGTATCGAAGAAGTTGTCGTATAAACTTCAAAAAAGGCTCATCCAATGGAGATTGGAGTGGCTTGTGAACTTTTTAATAGTGGAAAGTGATTGGAAGGCATCTAACCCCCCTCTACGCCCACCATTTCCCGAAAAACATCCAATCAAAATTTTGAGATAGCCATTTTGTTCAGCGTAGTTGATTTACAGATAGAAATTATGTTTTGAGGAGGGACACACTCCCCCACAGCCCTCAGGGCAAGGGTTGTAAGTCATGCCCTGGGGGCATATAAGGTTTTTATAGAAATTGTTGTCATAGAAACCTCAAAAAAGATTATTCGATTGGAAATTCAAAGGGCTAGTGCCCTTTTTAACAGTCGAAACTGATTGGAGGGCAAACTAACACCCCTCTCACGCCCACCTTTGCCCCAAACACATCCAATCAAAATTTTAAGATAGCCATTTTGTTCAACGTAGTTGAAAGTTCTGGAAATTAGGTCTTTGAGGATGATAACCCCCTCACAGCCCTCAGGGCAAGGGTTAGAAGTTATACCCTGGGGGAATATAAGATTTTATAAAATGTGTTGTCGTAGAAACTTCAAAAAGGGCTCATTCGATTGGAAATTGAAATGGTAGTGGTCTTTTTAATAGTCGAAAGTGATTGGAAAGCAACTAACACCCCTTCCACGCCCACAATTTCCCCAAACACACCCAATCAAACTTTGAGATAGCCATTTTGTTCCACGCAGCTCAAAGTTCAGGAAATTATACCTTTGAGCAGGACGCTCCAAAAACAGTCTTCAGGGAAAGGGTTATAAGTTATACCCTGGGGGCATATAAGGTTTTTCATTGAAATCTTTGTCGTAAAACTTGAAAAAAGGGCTCATTCGATGGGAATTTCAAAGGGCTAGTGCGCTTTTTAATAGTTGAAAGTGATTGGAGGGCAACTAACCCCCTTCTCACGGCCACCTTTTCCCCCAAACACATCAAATCAAAATTTTGAGATAGCCATTTTATTCAACGTAATTGAAAGTTCTGGAAATTAGGTCTTTAAGGATGACAACCCCTCCTCCTCAGAGCCCTAGGGCAAGGGTTACAAGTTATGCACCAGGGGCATATAAGGTTTTTATAGAAAGCGATGTTGTAGGAACTTAAAAAAGGGAGCATTCTATTGGAAATTCAAAGGGCTAGTTCCTTTTTAATAGTCGAAAGTGATTGGAGGACAACTAGCCCAACTCTCACGCCCAACTTTTCCCCAAACACATCCAATCAAGTGTTTGAGATAGCCATTTTTTTTCAACGTAGTGGAAAGTTTTGGAAATTAGGTCTTTGAGGATGACAACCCTCCTCCGCACAGCCCTCAGGGCAAGGGTTTTTAAGTTATGCCCTGGGAAAATATAAGGTTTTCATAGAAAGCGTTGTCATAGAAACTTGAAAAGGGCTTATTTGATTGGAAATTCAAATCGATAGTGCCCTTTTAATAGTCGAAAGTGATTGGAGGGCAACTAGTCCCCCTCTCACGCCCACCATTTCCCGAACACATACAATAAAAATTTTGAGATAGCCATTTTTTTCTACGTATTTGAAAATTCTGGAAATTACGTCTTTGTATATGGCAACCCCCCCACCCCCACCCCCCCAAAGCCCTCAGGGCAAGAGTTATAAATTATGCCCTGGAGCTCATGAGGTTTCATCGAAAGAGTTGTCGTTGAAACTTCAAAAAGGGCTCAGTCAATTTGAAATTAAAACGGGTAAAGCCCCCTTTTTCATAGTCGAAAGTAATTGGAGGGCAACTAACCCCCCTCTCACGCCCACCATTTTCTAAACACTTCCAATCAAAATTTTGATAAAAAAAAAGTTCAAAATAGGGATAAAATCCTTTTTAATAGACACTGTATACTAAATTTCATAAAAAAAATACCAGATATTTCGGTCACATATACAGTGACAGTCACTGTATATGTAAATAAGGTTTTTATTGAAAGTTTTGTCGTAGAAACTTGAAAAAGGGTGCATTCGATTGGAAATTCAAAGGAATACCACCCTTTTTAATAGTCGAAAGTGATTTTTTTTTTTTTATTTACAAACGGGTTACAATAAATAAATAAACAAACATCTCATTTAAAAAAACACAATCCAATGCATTACTGCATGCCGGACAAAACCCGAAAAAAAAAGAAAAACACTTTAAAAATATATATAATATTTTCTATTACTATCATTTATTTCCTCGGACCCTAATATAACCCAAAAAGGGTCCAACCCAAAAAAACAAATAAATATCTTCTCTCGCCTCCCTCTCCCACCCCTCCAACAAAAAAGTGGGAGCTTGAGAATCATCCACGCAAACACACGCAACACAACTCACAACATTCACAAAAAGAGAGGAGAAAAAAAATAAATAAAAAAAGGGAAATAAATCACTCATCCATTCAAAACCCAAACAATCATCTCACCAACAACATTCAACCAATCATTCTCTACACACAACCGCTAAAATCTTCCATATTGATAAAACAGCTTACTCTGAGGGAATTTCGAAATTCATCCAGATCTGTCTTATTTTTTACCTCCTCGGGAAGTTTGTTCCAGACAGCCGGCCATAAAAACGGATAGAAAATGTAGACCTTGTTGTTACAGGGAACGGGGTTCGTATTGAATGGGCATTTCTTGTCTCATACCTGTGTTTAGCTTCGGTAAATGCAATCGAGAAACATGCAGGTAGCAGGTTATTAAAACTTTTAAACATGAATAATGCCGTGTAAAAACTTAACTAGGCCAAAAAGTGGCATAATCTTAATACCGTCGTTTGCCTTTGAACCGAGTCAGAACATCGCATTCCAGATAAAACACGAACAGCATTATTTTGTAGAACCCTCAGTGGCAGTAGATAAGTAATAAATGTCGCTGACCAAACACTTACACAATATAACAAATACGGATGAACCAGCGAGAAATACAGCATTCTTAAAATTTTAGGAGGGAAAAAATGTTTCAGTTTCCGCAGCATTCCAACATTCCGGGCAATTTGTGTACACAGTGATTCAATATGAGGTTTAAACATAAGACACTCGTCAACTTGGACACCAAGATATTGAACATAACTATGTCTCTGGAGATATCCACTTTCTAGTTGAATACCATGGATCCAAGGATAATAATTAGTACTTCTTCCATATAGAATAAATTTACTTTTACTATGATTCAAACATAATTTATTTACACGCATCCATCTTTCAATACAACTCATTCCTGTACATAAAAGCAGAAATAAATCTGCCTCAGTCACAGCTGCCACAGAAAACTGTGTGTCATCAGCGAAGCTAGGCAATATCATCTTTGACCTTCTAGCTGCAGGTCCCACATGACTAAATATCCTTTTAAGACACGCATTCAAATCATTAATATAGATTAAAAACAACAAGGGTCCAAGCACAGAACCCTGTGGTACTCCACATCTCACATTCATATAATCAGAATGAACACTCCAACCCCAACACACTGTTTCCTTCCACTCAAAAAAGACAAAATAAAATTACCACATCAGCGAAGCTAGGCAATATCATCTTTGACCTTCTAGCTGCAGGTCCCACATGACTAATATCCTTTTAAGACACGCATTCAAATCATTAATATAGATTAAAAACAACAAGGGTCCAAGCACAGAACCCTGTGGTACTCCACATCTCACATTCATATATCAGAATGAAACACTCCCAACCCAACACACTGTTTCCTTCCACTCAAAAAAGACAAAATCAAACTATGGAAATTACCACGAATACCGGCATGCTCTAATTTTGATAATAATACACTATGGTCAACAGTGTCGAATGCTTTCATAATATCCAGAAATATAGACGCAACTTTCAACCCCGCATCCAACGAATCATTGACAAATGTTGTTAAAAACCCGCATCCAACGAATCATTGACAAATGTTGTTAAAAAAAGCAAAGCTTGCTCTGTTGACATCCCATGACGAAATCCGAAAACTGAGTAGGGTTGAAAATAAGAATTTTTATTTAAAAAATCCACCATTCTTACATAAATCAGTTTTTCGCAAACAGACGCGATATTATTGGGAGCATTGATATTGGTCTGTAATTATTCATATCATTCTTATCACCACTCTTAAACAGGGGTACCACATGAGCACTTTTCAAACAATTGGAGGACAACTAACCCCCCTCTCATGCCCACCATTTCCCCAAACACATACAATCAAAATATTGATATAAGCAGTTTTTGTTTAACGTAGTTGAAAGTTCTGGAAATTAGGTCTTTGAGGACTACACCCCCCTCACAGCCCTCAGGGCAAGGGTTGTAAGTTACGCCCTAGGGGCATATAAGGTGTTTATAGAAAAGTGTTGTCGTAAAAGCTCAAAAAGGGCTCATTCGATTGGAATTTGAAAGGGGTAGAGCCATTTTTAATTGTCGAAAGTGATTGGAATGTTTGGAAATTTTATAGTAAAGATCGATCTGGGTGCAATATATTATTATTATTTTTTTTTTTTTTTAGACCAGGGCACTTTGTATCGAAGGAGTTGTCGTAGGAACTTCGAAAAGGGCTCCATTCGATTGAAAGTAGAAAGCACTAATGCCCTTAATAGTCGAGTGTGATTGGAGGGCAAACTAGTCCCCTCCCACGCCCACCCCCCCATTTGCCCATTATGTTTTAAAAACTAAGTGTGCCTTGAGATTAAATCAAAATGCACTGTGTTAATGGTAATTCCCAATAACTCATTTTAGGAGTATCCTAAGACAACTGAGGGTATTATGCTCAAACTTTCGGGGCTACTTCTACTCTTAAAATTTAACCAAGTCAAAATAGTGTAAGCGTATCCAAGCTATCAAAGAAAGTAAACAGAGTTTTTTTTTGGTGAATGGTATCAAGTTTTCAATTTCAGGTCAACTAGAGGAGGTATGAAACTAAATTAAACACTGCTATTTGTGTCCAGATTTTTAAAAGGGTGTATGTTGTTAAAAATTGCTGAAAATTTTTCTCCGGCATACAAATAGCAGGTCAAACTATAAAGTCGTATAAACGAAAAGATTTAAAGTATTATTTTCTCTTTTCTCTGAAAAGACTGTGTCAATATAAAACGAACAGAAATTAATTAAAAAAACTTTTCCCACAAAATAAGTTTTTCAAAAGAATAGTAATGAACTCCATTAAACCAAAAATGAGCAAAAAAATAAAATAAAATATTCTACCTAGCGTGAAACTACCACAGATCAGCATCGATAAATATATGAAACCCAAAGCGAACAGAAATTACAATAAATAACCGAGTCAAACTCAAAACAAGCAGAAATTAACATGAGTAGGGCTCAAAAACCCTTATGCCTTCCATAGGCTAAAACATAATTTGCACTTTTTCCTGAAAAAAAACGTAAATGTTTTCACTTTCATAACCTTATTAAATCAAATAATATTAACATTTTGATTACTAAATATCAGTATATGTATATTAAACTGACAATGCACATTCATTTATATTTTTTCAGTAAAGTGCAAATTTTGTTCTGGCCTTGGGAAGGCATAAGGGTTTTGAGCCCCACTCATGTTAACTTCTGCTCGTTTTGAGTTTGACTCGGTTATTTATTGTAATTTCTGTTCGTTTTGGGTTTCATTTATTTATCTATGCTGATTTGTGGTAGTTTCACGCTAGGTAGAATATTTTGATTTAATTTTTTTGCTCATGTTTTGTTTAATGGAACTCTTTACTTTTCTTTGAAAAACTTATTTTGTGGAAAAAGTGTTTTTAATTAATTAGGAAAAAGAGATCGTAGTTTTTATTTATCTATTTATGATTATTATTATTGTTCCTATTACTATGGAAGAATGGTTAATGAGAGATTGTTCATAGTTTTTATTTTGATTGTGTAATTCACTTATTTTTATCTAAACTAATTTTTTTTATTATTATTTTTTTGTTAGTTTGATTAGTTATTTGTTTTAATGTATAAGTAGCCACCCCGTCGCAAATGCTTTTTTGTTTCTTTTTTGGGATGGTTATTAGTAATTTAGTTGTTATATTTTGTTTGTAATTAAATAAGATGAATCGAATTGAATATGATACCGTTTTTTACGTGAAGGCGGTAGTCTTATGGGGTTATATAACTATTGGCATTCAGTTCCATAACAGTTTTTTTTTTTCCACAAATTTCACGTATAACTATTTTTCTAGTTATAGAACCCACCCTGGACAACTACCGACTCTGACTCTAAAGGGTTTCGATCTTTTCATTGATAAAATGGCGACAATCAAACATAGTAAACAAGCCACAATGTAGAATCATTCCAGAATTTTCATATATTTTTTTCTTTTGTTTTTGTCAAATACTTTCATATCTATTTCAGCTCATACATGAGCTGAGATAGTGCCAAGCTGAGCTGATATCTCAGCACTAGTGACAAGCTTTATTTTGATAAATCTTATTTTATCTTAAATGCTTACGATTCTGCTTGGACTGTTGACGATTCTGTTGATGAAGTGGATGACTCCGTTGGAAAAACTGAAAAATCTGGAGTAGCTGTTTTCGCTTGGTGATGGATAAGTTTCTTTGTCAGTAGCATCAGTAGCTTCTATGTCTGGAGTCGAAGTAAGATTTTTTCTCAGATGTTGAATCAGTCTCGTATGTAGATTCTGAAGTAGAAGACTCTGTTGGTAAATCTGAAGAATCTGGAGTAGCAGTTTCACTTGGTGATGGATACGTTTCTTCATCTGTAGCATCAGTAGCTTCGATGTCTGGAGTCGAAGTAAGACTATCCTCAGATGTTGAATCAGTCTCGTATGTAGATTCGGACGTAGAAGACTCTGTTGGAAAATCTGAGAATCAAGGGTGGTACCACTTGAAGATGGATACGTTTCCTCGTCAGTAGTATCAGTAATTTCTGTATCTGGTGTCGAACTAAAATAATTTTCTGAAGTTGAGTCAGTTAATTCTGTAGATTTTGTCCATTCAGTGGTAAAATTTGAAACCATACCATCTGTGGCCGTGGTTCTCAGTGTTGTTGTTGTTTCTACCGGTTCAACAAAATTGCTGCCAATCAAATAAATTGCTCCAATGCCAACACCCCCTTCATCTGATGCTTCGCGTTCTCCCTGGATAATAATCTGAAAGAAGAGATAATATAAATAGTTACATAAATAGTGAAGATTGCTTAGGAACTGCTGACGGGACGAAAGTACTCGCTAGTTTTAATCGATAAAGCACAAATAAAGTTAAATAACCTTCTAAGCTTAAAACTACCACAAATCACTATCAATAAACAAGTGAAACTCAAAACGAAGAGATATTACAGTAACTAGGTGGGTCAAACTCAATATGAGCACCCATTTTATTCTTAAGACCATAACATAATTTGCGCTTTGCCTGGAAACCGTTGATACTTCTTAGACTAAGAGATCAAAAAAAAAGACAAAAAACGACTAGCCGTAGATTGTCAGTTTAATTGACATATACTGATATTTACTCCTTAAAATTTGGATAATTTTTTTTTATTTATGAAAGTAAAAAAAAAGTGAAAACATTGTCTTAGGGAAGAAAGCTAGGAACAAAGCTAGGAATATTAGTGAAAATGCTTATATTTCTAATAGGGAGAAGACGGGACTTGTACAAGAATTATCTGAGCAATAGACCATATAAGAACAAAAGGAATGTAAAGAAAGTGGAGAAAGCATTAATATATGAACTAAGGAGGTGGGAAATGGAGGCAATGGATGAAATTGCCGAGGATCTAGAGGATGCATCTAGATAGCATAAATAGTAAAATATTGTACTGACATGTTAATAAATTGAGAGGGAGTAGTCACTCCGGACTTGCCCCAGGTAAAGAGAGGAACAGGACCACAATTAGTAATAAGAAAAGAATTAAAAGAGATGGCTAGAACATTTTTGAGAATTGGCTAAACCAAGATAGAATTGCAGGAAAAGATATCGAGGAAAATTAAAAAGTTTGTGATGCCTTGGATGCGAAGGAAGATTTGTTGTGTTAGGAAGAAATAGTTACAGTACTAAAAGGATAAAAAATTAATAAGTTTCCAGGTGCTGATAGTGTGGTAATTATCCAGACATTAGTTTGGTCTCTGTAGGAAGCTAGATTACTTAGTAATATGATACTTTTCAGACTGAGAGATACTGTAGACATAGTTATAAGAGGAGAACAGTGCGGATTTAGAAAGGGTAGAGGATGTGTCGTCCAAATTTTTACTCATAGGTTAATAATTGAGAAGTGCTTAAGTTGCCAAACACCTTTGGTCATCAGTTTTATAGATTATGACCAAGCGTTTGATTTAGTTCATAGAAGAGCTATAGCGAAGGTCTCATCCTTGTATGGTGTACCTGACAAATATATTAAGGTAATTAGTGTTATGTACGAGAATAATGCTACTCTGGTTAGAAAGGAATGAGGTTAGCAGCTGGTTTCACATTAAATCAGGAGTTAAGCCGAGTTGCGTTCTATCCCCCTTTATATGGATTATTTTGATAGACTTTGTCTATCAAAATTCTCCTGGACTTAGATTATGCTGATAAATTAAACATCCTAGATGAAAGTGTGAGCAAAATGAAAAAACTTTTGGAGGGTTTTCGAGTTCGGAGCGCTAGAACAGGTCTGAAAAATAATGTTAAGAACACTAAGTCGCTAAGGCTAGGAGTAAGTGAAGGTGAATATTTGTCGTTGGGTATTTGTCGTTGGACAGCTTCACCTACCTTTGCAGTATTATTAGTAAAGATAGTGGGAGCAGTGAAGAGGTTAAAAGTAGAATAGCCACGGCTCAGGGTGTTTTTTTTCACAGTTGAAAAGGTATGGAAGAATAGGAAGATAAGTCTGCAAACCAAGATTAGAATATTGGAAACCTACAGTGATGACAGTGATCAAATATGGTTATGAAGCATGGGCACTCCAAACAGCCAGTGAAGATATGCTAGATGTGTTCCAGGAAAAATTGCTTACGGATTGTTTTGGGTACCCAGCTGACTGACCGTATTTCAAACAGTACTCTGTACGAAAAGTGTGGTTCAAAAACGCTTTCTAGGGTAATTAAGAGAAAGGTTTAATGGCTAATGGCTAGGGCACGTTCTGCGGATGAAGTTTGACAGATTGTCGAAGATTGTCCTTTTTGGCCGACCGTCTAGGGCTAAAAAGATTGCAGGTCGTCCGAGGTTGGGGTGGGAGGATGTCATAAAGAAAGATTTGAGGGAAATGAGGACTTACTGGGAGAGTGTATTGGGATGGACCCTGCGTAGCTGTGTTAGCTTCAGGTGGCTTGGTGCTGCGGTGAATTCTTAGTAGTAGAATAATTAATTCGATCTAATCTATTTAAATTCTGTATTATTCAATACTTTTTTCGGCAAATGTCTCGTTTTTCTTTCTCCACATTTACAGATTCTCTAAACAGATTATTGGTAAGAGTGGCGTACTTTAAAATAGTAATTAGAGGCTCTACCCATTTTTTAGAACTCATTAATTTTAAGTTGGTACATTTACTAAACCTTTAAAAAGCAATGCCCTCAGACATCTATTAAACTGAATAGGTTTTTCTTTTTCTTTCTTTTTTAAAGAAAGAGCGATAAAAATTAAACGAGTTGATATTAAATAGTAGAAGTTCTGAAACATATATGAACAGAATTATAATGAATATAAGGTCAAGATTAAATTATTATTCAGTCAATACATGACAAAACCATGAAATATGAGGCACTCCCTGAATTGGACAGAATTACAATTTATACTGATCATTTTCGTCTTCAAGTTCTTAATATTCCTATGTAAATTTGAGTTACGCCAAAGCCTATGAAATTTGAACTCATTTTCATCGTTTGAAGTTTTAAATTCATTTTGTCGCAGGATAGAAAATTGGAGGTAATGGTGCTCGTCCGAAGTCTGCTCCCATGCATTCATGGTACAGGCAGAGCTGACTTTACGTGCCTCTGGATAGCAAGTCCTTAGCAAAAATCTCAACAAACTTAAGTGTGCACTCGAGACGCTCTCTCCCACTGCCTCTGGAGTTGGGCTGCAAATCAGCTGGAAGGAAACGATGATAATGCCCATAGAGAAAGACCGCATGGGCATCACCCTTAACTGTTCCGATAAGCGGCCAAACTGTTGACGTATAAAGGCATTTCACTTATCTGGGATCAATTATATCATGAAATGGCACACTTAACGCGGAAATCTCAGCCAGATCAGCCAAGGCAAACTCTGTTTTCGGATGGCTCCTGAGAGCAATCTTCCACAAACCGCAAATTAGTCGCCTCACAAAAGACCGTATCTACAACGCTACAGTCTCAAGCATTATGCTGTACTCTTCTGAGACATTGCCGATAACCACACAGCTAAGAAATGTCGATGCCATCCAAACTAGACACCTGCTTCGATGGTATGACAAGATCCGCAATATTGAGATCCTGAGGACCTTCAAGCAAGCAAACCTCTTCACCCAAGTAGAAGCTCGTTGGTACGGCCACTTACTCCGCTTCCCGCCAACTACCCCTGCAGGGATAGTATCGGAATTCAATCCCTCGATTCTGGAAACGTTCTCGAGGGAGGCTGTGCACCAGATGGTCTGATGTTATAAATCAACGCTTCTTTAACCACGACATCGACCCAAATGAGGCCCCATCCTGGCCCTGAAAAGGGCTGCTATGAGAAGACTGACAGTGCTGTCAACCAGTTCCCTCTACGCTGGCAATCCTGCTGAGCAAGACCGTTAAGTCGAAGTAATTCAAGCATAGAAATTATAGTGTAAACCATATATATGGTAAACTACTATCTGAAGCTACATTCGATTTGAGAGATCGGTCAACACGAAAGTTACCACCTGAGGGATTTAATTGAGCTTTTATAAGGCAAGATTTTAAATATATTATTTTAAATTTGATTTCCCTCATCATTGAAATAAATATTGAATTTGATTTTTGAAATTAGAAATTTTAACCGATTATTTCACAATTTTCAGTATTTATTTTAATTCTAAAATATGAACAAATCATGCCTAGTATACGTTTTCTTGGCGTGATATGTTCTTTTTCTTTTGGCGAAATACCTACATTCAACAATAAAAAATTCCCACAAATGACGCAAAAAATATAGTTAATGGGATAATCTAACCTTTTTTTAATTAGATTTATGAAATAATATAAAAAAAAACACTCCTGAACAAGTCAATTTTATTCTATATATGTGAATCAAAACGATAATGAGGTGAAAATGACCTCTATGCTTAACAGTTATTTTGTTTATAATATTCGTATATATGTCTCCGCCGCAGAGATTTCCCAAAAATGCTTGATTCCCGGAAAATTATGACTCTAAATGATGTTCTTTTGTGCTTTTGATCCCCGCCAGAATATCCTCTTATATCCCTCCACAAAACGATGCTTGACTAGATTATCACTAAACGGTCAAAACTTCAGTTGTACCATTTCCGTATCAATCCAGAACTTCAAGGTCGTGGGAGACATAAACAAACACTCTTAGTCGAGTAACAATTATCATAATTATTTCTTGGAAAACCCGTCATACAAAAAAGGAAAAGACGGAGCAATAAGCGAAAAAAAAAAGAAATACACATAAACTTAGCAATTATACGTGTGGTTTTCAGTGACGAACACTGGAGCTAAGATCTAAATCAGCTCTTAGAACAAATTACAAAAACAAAAAGATAAACTGAATTATACACTGCTGTGCAGGTACGCGACGTGTTTCTTTTTTTTTAGGCTACTAAATACTTAACGAACATAAGCAATATGAACATCATTGCATCACGCCGCAATTGGTAAAAAAATAACCCATATAATCATCAGTGAATTAAAAATACAGTAGAAAATCATATCAACTAGTGAAAATATGTCAAAAAACGGCAAAAACAATTAAACGACACTTTCGCCCGCTGGTCTTGAACTCAGGTCACTCTTAACAAATTATTCATTTACTCCGATATACATAAATATTAGAAACAACGAAATTAGTCAATCACGGATTCTTTTACATCTTTACTTAAAGCAATATGCTTAAAAGAACCGATATTTAATATATGATTAAATTATTAGTAATATACGCAATATATTGTCAGAGAAAAATTGACACCAAAATTGAGAATAACCAGCGTCACTTAAATTGGAATCATACGAATAGAGACTAAATCATCATCAGTTTAAAAACTGCAACAATTACACTAAGCGCGAAAACAAACACTTAAAAAAAACAAAAACAAACACAACAAATACATTTAACTACTGGGCCAGTACTGACGACCAAGAATGGTTCAATTTCGAACCAAGAATGAACCAAGAATGGTTCAATTTCGTTAAACGGGAATTATAAGCACGAATTTGCTTTTCCACAGCTATAATGGGGTCAGCAATGCTGAATTTTCTAATTAGATAAGAATTTCGTGTCCAAGGGAAAATGTAAAAGATATTTTGCGAACCGGAAGAAAACTGAACGAATTTTTGACTTATCAGAATTTTTGAGCATTTTCGAAAAACGGCGATATGTGCAGATAATGTGGTAGAGCGACAGAGTTAAATAGTTTCGATTGAAGACGGTTGGAAAATGGCGGTAGAAGGGTAACTTATTAGTTACAGAAGAAAAGCATATGATAACCCAACTCTGCGTTCAATGTGAGCAATTAATAATAGTCGCGTGTACATTATTGACGAACCAATGGGAAGACCGAGGTAGGTGATATGATTGTCACCATGGTAGGTGACACTGTGAGCTATTAATAATAATAGTCCAAAGAGATACATAAAGAGAATTTATTTGCCTGGAAAAACCGTGATACTTCTTAGACTAAGAGATGCCGTAGACAAAGTTTTTAGAGAAGAGCAGGGTGGTAATAGGGAAATTATTTAGTCATTATGCATCTATAGTCTACAGTTAGTTGTAGGTGAGCTGTTGAAGGGAACAGCAATATGTATCAATTTAAAGCACCATTCAGATCGTTTCTGTGTGGCCCATCAATGTCAGGCAAAACGAAACTCTTAACTAAAATAATTAAAATTGTTATAAAATGCTTATGGATAAGCCGAAAAAAATCTAATATTGTTACAGTATTTGGCAGGAGTCATACGTTAAAATAAAAGCAATTGCTATATCGGGCGTGCAGATACAATTCACACAGGGACTTTATGTTTTTCACAATTATTGAACCAAACGCTTGGTTGATTATTGACAATTTAGCTGAATCCATCGAAAATGGTCCCAGGAAATGCTACAATTGTTTACCGTTCACTCTCATCATGAAGAGATTTCCATTGCTCTAGTTCTACACAATGTCTTTTATCAGAGCAAATTAATGCGAGCACTTGCTTTGAACTGTACCTACTATATCATCTACAGAGTTGTTCTTGATTCTAGCTCGCTAATAACTCTGAATAAACAAATATATCCCGGAACCCCCAAATTTCCACTTTCAGCATACAATTAGGCAACTAATAAACCCTACGGCTACATCCTATTGGATCTTAATAAAAATACACCCGAGGATTTACGTATAGTCACTGATATTTTTGACAATGAAATTACAGTATATCTCCCCGTGAACAGTAAAAAAGGTTATTAGTTGGCATCATGACACTGAAGAAACTACAAGAAAATAGAAATTTATTTTCCGTTCTAAGCACTTCAAAACCCCCACTTAGGAAATTCATACTTAAACATGGTATTGACAACGATTTCATTAATCTAATATCTGAACTTTGTTTAAATTTAACCCAGGGCAATTTTCAACTGCCAGAAGTTGTTAAGCGACAAGCAAAGCAAAATCTTTCCATTGTACGTGCATAGGACAGTAAAAATAAAAGAAAGAATTTTAAAAGGAAACGTCTTCGTCAAGCGGGCGGTAGCTCTTTTACACTTTTACTGCCAATTATTGCAGGAATTGTAAACAGTTTTCTCTAGATTGCTAACCCTATAGATTGACTCCAATAGAACTCGCTCTTACACCCGTGGAACACTTTGAGGACAATCTGATAAAATTCATTGACAACGAGAATATTGAGGATGATAAAAAACTACTTTTACTTCAAGATGCACTTCATCGAGTGGACAAACATAAGTCCTATCGTGCGAGAGCCAGTGGAAGTGTGAGTGTCAATTATCACAAAAGAGAACCATCTCCTTGGGATTCTACTGCTACTGCTGCTGCTGGAACACATTTAAAGAAGGAGGAATTAGATTCAATAGTGTCGATCCTTGGAAATCTAATGCCGCACTCATATCGTGAACAAAGTAAACGACTCATAACATATCTCATGGAAAGTGGTCAAGATCATATTAAATTTGATAACAATGGGAAAGAGATTATAATTCAAGGCAACAGCTATAATGTACTTGATTTAATCTGTGATATGGTTACAAATCGTAAAGGATTTTATCATTTGACAGTCATCTATACAACTTTCTAAATACATTAAACTTCCCTAAAACCCTTATTAGCAATAGGCAAATTCCAAAAAAATTAAATGAACACACTCTATCATCATCAACAGCATTAAACCATGAAAGAAGAAGAAGAAGAAGAATTTAAATCAATCTTGGAAATACTAGCACACCTAGTGGAAACATTGATTTTACAATGAGGAGGAGGAGCACACCGCTGATAGCTAGACAAAAGCGAAGACATATCAAGTCAACGTTACCACCATCATCGCCAACTAGTATACAAAAGGGTAGTGGACGTCGCTACGTGTTTAAATTCAAAATGGTTGAATTTCTGAACTGTGCTTATGAAAAGATTTGTGAAGTGGGAAGTTTAAGTTCCCCCGCCACTCTTTCCAAAGTCACTGTTGTTCACACGAAAAGTGTACAAGACTATCAACAAAATGAATCAAGTTACACGCTACATAGAATACTTCGTTCATAAACTTCGTTCTAATCATTATTGAAAAACTAAAGCCTTTTTCCCCCTTCATATAATGCAAGCAGATCTCTTCATTCTAGATGAGATTCAAAGGCGTCACAATACACCGTACAAGTACATTCTACTTGAAATCAGTGTTTTTAGTTGCTATGCATATGCAATTCCATTGCGGTCAAAGAGAGACGTTGAAGTTGCTCAGGCTATAGAAAGTATTCTCGAACAAGATTCATATACAAAAATTTAAAACGGATCGTGGTAGAGAATTTGGTAAACCACATGTCAAAAAAGTACTAATGAAAGATAATACAATGCTCTATCATAGTCCTATAAAGGCTGCATCATAGTCATAGTCCTATAAAGGCTGCATTGGCTGAACGATTGATAAGAACTATTCGACTTTTACTTTCAAGGCATTCTACATCGAAAAAATACACCTGCTTTTATTCCTGATTTAGATAAAATCATGTTGATTTATAATCAACGACCCCATCGATAATTGTCCAACTCAACCCCAACGGAAGTTCATCATTCTGATCATGATACATTCGATACTTTTCTTAAACAATATTCCAATGAAACGATTGTGAAGAAAAAAATTTAATGTTGGTGATACTGTTCGAATTAATAGAACAACTATGTTTTTGAAAAGGGTAATTACTTGTGGTACACTGAACTTTTTAAAGTGGCAAATATCCTAGACAGCAAACTCATAATTTATCGTCTTCGAGATACCAAAGATGAAGAGATTCTCGGCGGCTTTTATGACTATGAACTACAAATGTTAAAATAATAGTGAAATCTATCAAACTGAAAATATATTAAAGACTCGTACTCACAGGGGCAAGGAACAGTTACTTGTTCAGTGGCTAGGATACAACTCTGATTTTGATTCTTTGATTGGTGTTGAAGACATTAACAATGTCCAATGAATTTTACGTAACATTTATGTCCAACGTCTCCGATCCTCTCTACAATTACTTGAATAAAGCAAGTGATTTTTGGACGAAACTCTCTGCCGCCTTCAAATTCGATGACGGAAAATAAGAAGTGGCTCTTGTCGACTGTATTCTCAAAAATACCTATGATATCCTGAGAAAGGATCGTGTGTATGAGATAAAAGTTATACCATTCGATTGGTCACTCTTTTTCGAGTATGAATGGGTTGAGTAACTTAAATCTAGTGAATATCCACATTTCACATTGAAATATAAAGAATATGATACTATGACGGATTTGCGTTGTACAATCAATAGAAAAATCTCATATCGTAGGAATGGTACATTCCATTTTAATTATTCAATGGAACACGATACGATTTACATTACCTCACCTGTTGATACTGAAATGATTCATCTCAATGATAATCTGAGAGATATTCTTGGCTTCAAACAGAATGTAATCAGTGGTAAAAAAGCTAGCACTGTTAGCGGGATGGATCAAGTTATTTTTGCTGATTATCCCCCTGGTTTCACCTCGGACTCTTGCATATTTCTTTATGCATCGTTTGTGGAAACATCGAGAGTTGGTAATTCAAATGTCCCCCTCCTACGTGTTCTTTAACGAAAAACAACCCATGAACATGTTTATCACTATAATATAAAGCATCTTCAATATGTTCCTGTAAACACTTCGTATTTGGAACTCTGTCAGTTAACACTAAGAAGTGAATTGGGTGATCCTCCAGCAATAACAAAAGGTTTAGCTGTGATTACATGTCATTTTCGACCCATCGTCATCACTGCCTAAAATGAACAATAGAAGAATTCCATTTGTCTGTCCTGATATGGACTGCTATATTGGTGCTCTGAGTCCACGACAAATAGGTCATGGATTGGACTAGTATAAGGGGCGTACAACAATATTTGGCTATGGTATTGGTAGCTGGTTTGCTAGGCTATTTTGTTCTGCACTACGCCTTGCCAGAAAATATCTTGTACCTGCTGCACCATATTTTGCTGCCTCAACACTACAGGACTGGGGGTCGGGTAAAAATTTCAACGAGAGTGTTAAAGAAAATATTGGATCTTCAGCAAGAGCCGTTGGTGAGCAATTAAAATATCAGCAAAATGGGAAGGGATTAAAAAGGATGCGTGGTCATCATTCACTCATCAGTCTCTACCCAGGCGGGAAACGAAGGACATCAACAACGACGCTGAGGAATAAAACGAAGAAGACAAATAAGAAGAAGAAGGAGAAAAAGATTGTTAGATCAGAGAAGTATTTCTTCGCTTAAGATGACCTATATCCCCCACAAGGAATTGCAACCATCAATCAACTCCTCATTGAATCTATTCAATACTGAAAATGTTGATGTCAGTGTCAAGTATGGCTACTGTGAACAATTTTATCCTCAAAAACCCCTCTCGGAAATATTGAATATCTCATGATTTAATTTTCCAACTAAATGATACTCCTGGTTCACTGCAGCAGTTAACTCATTGTCAGTATCAATACCTGATCGATATTCATTGCCCAATGACTGTCCTCTCAACTCCTTATGTGCCTTTGGAGGCATCATCATAAATTGTATGTAGCTTGCATAGTTTGGATAAATTATTGCTAGTGCTCACCAATGTTCCATTAATAACTACATTAATTTGTTTGAACAAGTTTTGTAGGATACAGTTTTCTTAGAAAAGACCATCGGCAGCAGTTAAAGTTGTATTGTCTGACTTTTTTCTTCACCGCAACATTTAAATCAATAAATGTTAAATGTTATGATGATAAATCAATGAAATAGTCTTCATTAGAAAATATCTGAAAGATCAAACTTATTATAGTGGCAATTAGAGCATAGGAGTCCTCTAGAATGAGAGTCACACACCCCTTCAAGACAGGAAGTACAAACCTTTAATTGGTACAGCATATCCTCTATGCAATTTACACGGGTTTTATAATCTGTGCTTTTCATCATACTCGTCAATCATTGTACAATTCTCACATGATGACCAGCTGTCTAGTGTATACATGCATAGTGGACATGTATGGAACATTTTTTCATGTGCTGACACTCTTACCGTCAAAATGAAACTGAGCTAAAACTGAATAGATTGAAACTGAATGAACAAAATGAAACTGAATAAATTGTGTGGGATAGAGAAAGAGGAGTAAATCCTCCTTGAACAACACCTTTTTCGTAAAAAAAATCTTAAATTTCTAAGCTAGTGTGTGTTTAAAAGCAAATCCACAATATCATTTTGTCTTGTCGTGATTAATATGTCAGTAAATTGTGTAAATGCCTTTGGACCACGACGTAAAAGCTTCATGCAATAGTCTAATGACGGAGAATCAGTTTTCTTTATTTCGACAAGCATTCCATGAGAAAATTTCTTCCTTTGAACTGATAGCTCCAGAAAATCATCATCTAGAATCAAAGTTTTTCCATACACGCAAGATTCGCCATGATTTTCGCCTTCTCAAATCTATCCATTTTTTGAGTCCTAAACACTCTCACAACCAACTTCGGACTAACCAGGATTCTTTTTTTTCTACTTTAAAAATATACGCTAACCTACCATAGAAAAACATTTCTTCGACTTAGAAATAATTTTATTGAATATAATTACAACAATAATAATCACTGAGTCAATGTATTTTCCTCAATATATTTCACTAGTGTATCTAATGCAGCTTGAAGTCTATTTATATGCACAATGTTCAGTTTCGCTGCAAAGCATAATAGCTCCTCCAATTTTGTGCTCAATGATATCACATATCTTGCATACATATCGTCCCATTCAAGGCTTAGTGTACATCCTCGTGTTATTCCTACTGCCACGTTTGGTACTCTCGCCCTTGTATCATTGCTGCTCCACCATCACGCTCCAATAGTGTAAACGTACCACTCATTTTCTTTGCTAATATCGTCCCAAATAAACTGTTCTCTCTCTGAATTCAATTCTCTTACTAATATGAACTACAATGAAAATCACTCCTTATATTTGAATCCGATTACTAATCAAGTTACCGTATATGGAATACCCTCTGTATCTACTCTCTCTGATTGGCTTTTAAAATATGTGTTGCCTCAGAAACCAGTCTGCTAAGGCAGATACCGGTCATCGTAATAGATGAATGATCGTGGTAAGCCATGTACCGGTTAAAACTACACACATGTCCATGCCTCAGGCGTGGATTAGTATATATAGATGCCTTACTACTAATGTATCTAATAGAAATTTTGAGATAGCCCTTCTATTCAAAATAGTCTAAATATCATACAACAAGGCTTTTGGTGTTGAAATAAACCCCAGAGATTAGGGCAAAGGATTGTAAGTTATTCCAAGGAGGTATTTAAGGTTCTTATGTAGGGATGGCTTTTTAATCATAGGCAGCGCAATAGCACTGCCTAAGTTGGCACAATGTGTTTTTTTTCTTTAGACCAGGGCACTTCGTATCGAAGGAGTTTCGTAGAAACTTTGAAAAGGGCTCATTTGATTGGAAATTTGAGTGGCTTGTGCCCTTTTAAATAGTCGAAAGTAATTGGAAGGCAACTAACACCCCTTCTCCGCCCACTATTTCCCCAAACACATCCAATCAAAATTTTGATATAGCCATTTTGTTCAGCGTAGTTGATTTCCGCATAGAAATTATATTTTTGAGGAGGACACTCCCCACAACCCTCAGAGCTAGGGTTGTAAGTTATGCTGTGGGGGCGTATAAGATCTTTATAGAAAGCGTTGTCGTAGAAACTTCAAAAAGAGCTCTTTCGATTGGAAATTCACAGGGCTAGTGCCTTTTTAATAGTCGAAAGTGATTGTAGGCCAACTAGCCCCCCTCTCACGCCCACCTTTTCCCCAAATACACCCAATCAAATTTTGAGATAACCATTTTGTTCAACATAGTTGAAAATTTTGGAAATTAAGTCTTTAAGGAGGACAAATACCCCCCCCCCACAGCCCTCAGGGCAAGGTTTGTAAGTTATGCCCTGGGGCATATGAGGTTTTTAAAGAAATTGTTGTCGTAGAAACTTCAAAAAGGGCTTACTTGATTGGAAATTGAAATGACTAGTGCCCTTTTTAATAGCCGAAACGTAATTGGAGGGCAACTAACCCCCTCTCACGCCCACCATTTCCCCAAACACATATAATCAACACTCTGAGATAGCTATTTTTTCAACGTAGTAGGAAAATTATGGAAATTAGGTCTTTGAGAATGACACCCCCAGCCCTCAAGGCAATGGTTGTAAGTTAAGCCGTGGGGCATTAGAAGTTTTTTATAGAAAGAGTTGTCGTAGAAACTTCAAAAACGGTTCATTCGATTGGAAATTGAAAATGCTAGAGCCCTTTTTAATAGTCGAAGGTGATTGAAGAACAAATAACCCCCTCTCATGCCCACCATTTCCCCCTAACACATCCAATCAAAATTTTGATATATACATTCAGTTCAACGTAGTTGAAAGTACTGAAAATTAGGTCTTTGAGGATGATACCCCCCCCCCCCCAAAAAAAAAAAAATAAAAATCTCAGGGTTGTGGTTCAGGGTTAGCTACCCTAGTGCCCTTTTTAATAATCGAAAATGAATGGAGAGCAACTAACCTCCCTCTCATGCCCACCATTTCCCCAAATATATTTTGTTCAACGTAGTTGAAAGTTCTGGAAATTTTGTATTTGTGGATGACAAACCCCCAAGAGCCCCCAGGGCAAAGGTTGTAAGTTATGCCCTGGGAGCATATAAGGTTTTTATAGATAGTGTTGTCGTAGAAACATCAAAAGGGGCACATTCAATTGGAAGTTGAGAAGGCTGGTGCCCTTTTTAATAGTCGAAAGTGATTGGAGGGTAACTAACCCCGTCTCACTCTCACCATTTCCCCGAATACATCAAAACAAAATTTTCAGATAGCCATTTTGTTCAACTTAGTTGAAAGGTCTGAAAATTATGTCTTTGAGGATGACAAACCTCCCCCCAGTGCCCTCAGGACAAGGGTCGTAAGTTATGCCTTTGGGTCATTTAAGGTTTTTATAGAAATGTTTGTTGTAAAAGCTTCACAAAGAGCTCATTTGATTGGAAATTGAGAGAACTAGTACCCTTTTTCTTAGTCTAAAGTGATCAGAGGGCAAATGTCTCTTTCCACACCAATAATTTCCTCAAACACTTTCAATCAAAATTCCGATATAGCCATTTTTTTAAGCCTATCAGAAAGGTCTGGAAATTATGTCTTTGAGGATAACAAATCTCTCCAGCATTTAGGGCAAGGGTTTTAAGTTTTTTCCTGGGGACACATGGGGTTTTTATGGAGAGTGTGGTCATATAAACTTCAAAGTCAGCTCATTGGATTGGTAATCAGACGTTCTAGTGCCCTTTTTAAGAGTCAAAGTGATCAGTGGGCATCTACCTTCTCCCCCTACACACACGTCATGTGGTCCCGAAATGCGTCTAATAGAAATTTTGAGATATCCATTCTATTCAAAATAGTCTAAATATCATTTAACAAGGCTTTTAGGGTTGAAACAAACCCCAGAGATTAGGGGCAAGGGTTGTAAGTTATGCCCAGGGGGTATTAAAGGTTTTTATGGAAGGGATGGTTGTTTAACTTCAGAAGAGGCTCACTCTTTCTCCCTGAAAAAGACTATGTCGATATAAAACGAACAGAAATTATTCAAAAAAACCTTTTGAACAAAATAATTTTTTCAAAAAAGTAAAGAGCTCAATCAAGCCAAAAATGAACAAAAATAGAATCAAACCATCTACCAAGCATACAACTACCACAAATCAGAATTAATAAATGAATGGAACCCAAAATAGACAGAAATTAAAATAACTCAAACTCAAAACGAGCAGAAATTATTCTGAGTAGGGTTCTAAACCCTATGATTTCTAAGAGCCAGAATATAATTTGTACTCTACTGAAAAAAATTTTTCAAATGTTTTCACTTTTATAACTTTAAGAAATCAAAAATTAAACAAGATTTTAAGGAATAAATATCAGAATATGTAAATTAAACTGACAATGGACATTTTTTCAGTAAATTCATTTGAATTTTTTCAGTAAAGTACAAGTTTTATTTTGGCTCTTAGAAATCAAAGGATTTAGAACCCTACTCAGATTAATTACTGCTCGTTTTTGAGTTTGACTTATTTTAATTTCTGTTTGTTTTGGGTTTCATTTATTTATTAATTCTGATTTGTGGTAGTTGTATGCTTGGTAGATTATTTGATTCTATTTTTGTTGATTTTGGTTTAATGGAGTTCTTTACTTTTTTTTTGAAAAACTTATTTTGTGCAAAAAGTTTTTTTTTTATTAATTTTAGAAAAGTCTCAGTCTTTTTCCCTGAAAAAGACTATGTCAATATAAAACGAACAGAAATTAATTAAAAAAAAAAATTCCACAAAATGAGTTTTGCTAAAGAAAGTAAAGAACTTCATCAAACCAAAAACGAAAAAAAGTAGAATCAAACAATCTACCAAGCATACAACTAAGACAAATTATTATCAATAAATAAATGAAGCCAAAAACAAACAGAAATTAAAATAAATAATGGAGTCAAACTCAAAACGAGCAGAAACTTTTTTGTGTAGTGTTCTAGACCCCCTATACCTTCTAGAACATAGAATATAATTTTTACTTTACTGAAAAAATTCTTTTAAATTTTTTCATTTTTATAACTTTAAGAAATCAAAAATTAATTAAGATTTTAAGGAATAAATATCAGCATATATATATATATATTAAAATGACAATACACCTTTTTTTAAAGTAAATTCATTTGATTTTTTCTTTTTCAGTAAAGTACAAATTACAGAATCTCCCCACCCACCAGTGAGAAAAAAATGAAGAGCTTCCATCTACTTAAATGGAACATTTGCATTCATACACATATATCAGACAGTGATTGGCACAGTAGAGAATATATTCTCTCTACTCTGGTGACTGTCTAGACTTGGAAAAGAATATTGATAGCAAGAGGAGAAAAAAAAAAACTCTGAAATAAAAAACAAAAACGTATAGTTAAAGAGACTGAAATTCTTGAGGAAAAAATTGTCAGTTTTTAGAATATTTAGATATATAAATATGGTTGTTACCGAGTATCGACCATCAGTTTTAGTTGGTAGGAGGATATTCTCTTCAACAAAGTTGTTGTAATAAGCACTGTTAGATTGAATGGTTTTAATTGTCACCGTAACTCCATCAGGCCCTCTAATTTGAACACGCAATTTAGATCCACCTGTATTAGCGCTCCTTAACCAATAACGAATCCGCATATCGTTTTCCCCATCCAGGTGAAAGGGGACAGATCGGAGGTATGCTGGTAATGTTTCGTCCGTCGTGTTTGTCCGTACCATTTGAATTAGTGTTCTATCGTCTGGAAATAAAAGGCTTAATTATAGATTAATCTTATATCTTTATTTTTATAATTCACAACAGAGATTTCTATAATATTGGGATAAATAAGGTGGAGTTTTTTGCGTGAAGCTATTATTAAATGGGTGTCACATTTGCCATTTAATTAACTAAATAATAAAAAAAAAATCGAGAAAAAGATAGGTTGACAGATTTTACTATTATGTAAATATCACCTGGTTGAAAAGATGTTCATTACGGTACTTTTGCCCCCCTCCTATCTCCGAATAATTTGGAGAAAAAATTACTACATAGCCATGTCCCATGGCTCTTTAAATGTACGCCCTTCTTACCCCTCCTCCTCTCCAATAGAAATACTAGAGCTATGCCTCTGGGTAAGGATAATGAATTAAATATCCGTTCGGTATGGTAGTAACTATAAAGTGACTGCTCTATTCTAACTTAAAAGCTGTAATGAGACGACGCTGAAATTTTCCCGAATCCGATATGGATTCCGTTTCCAACTCATAGCCCCGATTTTGGTACGACTCAATATTCTGATCCGTTGCTAAATTGAGTGTGCTATGATTCTAGTGAGATTCTATTAATATATTTATCAAAACTTAATGGGGGAGGGCTGATGGATTTGAAAGGGATTTATGTATTTAACCTACAGGTATTTGCACAAATGGGATTTAACACTACGTACTTAATTCTATATGCGGTTAAGTTACGTCCCGCTAAGTTTTACCTTTCACACTGGAACAAGTTCTTTCACAGTCAATAACGTGAAAATTCATAAAACTGTCATAGTTGTCACTAAAATCATCACATTTATCATAAGCACCCTACTCAAAAATTAGAAATGCGGAATGGAGATTCAAGTTCTGATTAAACGTGAACGGCTTTCCAAGAAAAGCTTACAATTTGATTTTCAGGATGTGCTTATCAAAATTTTATTACCTCCCCCCCCTCTCTGGATACCACCTTGAAAGAATACCGTCTCTACTTTAAATAGAAAATAATTACTTATTGGCATCCCTGCTTTCAAAAAAGAAATCGAGGTGTTATCATTTAAATATGATAGCTCCCTACAAACCCCCCCCTCCCCCTCTCTGGATACCACCATGATAGGATACAGTCTCTGCTTTAAATTAAAAAAATAACTAACTTTTTGGCATCCCTGCTTTCAATAATAAAAATTCGAGATATTATCATTTACATGTAATACCTCCCTAACCCCCCCCCCTCTGGATACCACCTTGATAGGATACCGTCTCAGCTTTACATTACAGAAATATTTTACTTAATAATTAACTAGGTATTATTAATAATGCCTAGGTATAATAATTAACTAGGTATAATTACTAATATTTGCCTCTCAATTACTTGGACTATCTGTTTTGGCTTTTCGCTGTCTACAATTAGCCATGTCTTGATGCAACCTATGCAACCTGCTACAAAATACTTAATAACTTCAATTCACAATCAACGGACTCGGTTCAAACAAACACGTGAAATAACGTTAAGCAGCTTAGTGCTCCTTGAAAAAAAAATGAGGGTATGAGTAAAGGGTACAAAGACAACAACAAAAATGTCGAAATTATTCATATATACATCAAATTATTGGAGCCAAATTAGGCCAGTACCCTATGAGAAATTGAAAAATACCCAAGACAATGAACAACTCCCAATGTTAGCCCTGGGTCTATGAAAATATTTCAATGGTTTCCCAGGGAATTTGATATCATTTTCTTCCGTCTCCACTTTAAATGAAAAAAATAATTATCTTTTTGGCATCCCTGCTTCCAATTAAAACAAATGAGGTATTATCATTGAAATCGTTCGGTCGATCCACCGGCGCGGCGCCGGGATTTAATTACAGTACGTTCAGGTACTTGAAACTATTCTTTTCTCTGAAAATACTGAACAGAATGCCGCGAACATGACTTGCAGCTATTGATGACCCTATGATAAACAATATGTGCCATGTTTTGTTCTTTACTATGTTTCAGCCATCTCTACAGTCATGATACCGATGAAAATTACATAATCCCTATTTTATGTTTCTGTTAACATGGGCTAGATGTCATTCTTTACTATAACTATAGGGTGTGTTCGTCTCTTACTAGGTTGCTAGCAACCGCTGCAACCCGGATCTTTAATATAAACGAACCTCAAATAATCAAGTAGCTAACTATGTCCGATGTATGCAATAGTTTGTTATTCCTATGGTCGTCTTTTAATGTAAAATTTTAAACTAACTATCGCATTGCTCTTTTTTAGAAACCCGGATTACAAACAAGAAAAAGCCTATGGATTTTTCTAAGTTGGAATAGTAAGACAAGATCCTCAGTATGGCACCATACCCTAGAAAATCAACATTTCAAAAGATACCTACATTATCTTATTTTTAGTCACTATGCGCTGTAGTTTTCTCTTTACTAGGTTTCAGCTCTATCCGTTGAAACTTACATAGTCCCCAATTATAATAGACTATATCGATCCATTATGTATGTCTTGTATTATCTTGCTGAAAGGTAACCGCGTATAAACATTGTATTCACTTATTACTTCATAGGGGAACATGGGGTGGAACGGGATATGCGAATTTTGGATGACAAGGCAGATGCTGCGCCAAGCGGCAATAGCTACAACTACTCCAGCTCGGTACAGCTGAACTGTGGCATCCATGTTGGTTTAGTTTCCATTCTTTTGATGAAAGAACCAATTGTCGTCTAGTTATTTGCTGTTTGATTGCAACTTTTATTGATTTTCTAATCAAGGTAAGGTTAACACGCTCTTTTACATTACATTTGTAGCTAATCATACTTGTAATACGTTCAATGGGCTTTGTTTTATTCACCTTATTGTTTCTTTACTTGAAGTTTTGCGCGGCCATAACCCCCAAATAATAAGGCGTGTTCCTGGGGCGGAATGGGGAAGTACCCCAGTCTATCCCGAACTATTTTAGTCTGACCAGTCGTTAAAATTGGATCATTAACTTTTCTTAATTTATTTTCAGATGGTCCGTGTGCATAAGAGAAAGACAAACAGACAATACTGAGGCGATGAACAATGCTGTTGAAGCGGTTGTTTCTGGTCGATGTGGCTGCCTGAATGCTTCTAATGATTTTGACGTTCCCCAAACAACTCTTGAAATACTCTTTTAGAAAAAAGGAAAATTCTGAGTATCTGATTGAAAAAACTGCAGGGAAATTTCAAACCCTTTTTACCCAAGAACAGAAACTTGAGCTTGTGAAGTACTTAAAAACTATGGAGGCACGGTTATTTGGTCTGACGATGAAGGACTTACGTACCTTAGTTTACCAATTAGCTCAAAGAAATGGTATAGCTCATAGATTTCAAAAAGAAATAGCTGGTCAAGACTGAGTCAACGGATTTTTTAAGAGAAATCCTAATCTCTCTGTTCGTAAGCCAGAGTTAACTTCTGGTGAAAGAGGTATGTGGTTTAATAGAGGGGCTGTGGATATTTTTTTTTCGCTACTCATTCAATTGGTAGATAAGCACAAACTTACAGCGTCGCAGATATTTAATTTTGATGAAACTGGTATTTCAGTGAACCCTAAGAACCATTCAAAAATCAATACTTTTAAGATAAATGACAAGTTGGTGCAATAACTTCTGCAGGAAAGGGGGAGACCGTAACTTGCCTTATTTGCATGTCTCCAAGCGGATCATACCTGCCCCTGGTGTTAGTTTTTCCGAGGAAGAAAATGCAGAAGGAGTTTGAGTTGGGACTACCTCCAGGGAGTTGGGCTGAGGTTCACAGCACTGGATCGATAACCGATGAGCTATTCTTAGCATGGTTTTAAAAATTTGTAGTATTTTCTAAGGCGTCAAAGGACTTTCCGGTTCTTCTCATATTAGACGGACATTCCACACACACTAAGAACCTATAGGTCATAGACTACGCAAGAGATAATGACGTTTCGTTGCTGTGTTTACCCCTGCATTGTTCTCAAAAGTTACAACCGCTTGATGTGTCTTTCATGAAGCCTTTGAGCCTTCGCTACGCTGACGATCTTCGAAAGTGGCTCCGTTTTAACCCAGGGAAATCCGTGACGCTGTTTTAAATTTCAACGCTCTTCAGATCAGTGTTTATCCAAACCGCCAATATGAATTCTGCAATTAAGGGGTTTAAAGCAACAGGAATTTAGCCACCTAACCCAGCCATATTCTCTGATTCAGATTCCTACCAGCTGACGCTACTGACATCAAACAATCTGAGCCTTCAACCCAAAAAGTGATTGAGGAAGCTCCAACGACTGAGAAAGAACAAGAGGGAAAATCTTCGTCTGGCTCATCTGTTGATAAAGAAAATACCCACACTTGTAGGGAAAAAGGTGAAGATGTAACAGTTTCTAGCCCTACCGTTGGTGTTTATGGCACCCTAGCTAAAAAGATTCAATTTAACATGAATGACAAGGCTACTCCTGGATGCTCTTGGATGACAACTGACATGATTGACTCAATTCGTTGCATCCAACTGCAACGAATTGAAGGAGGGGAAAGACTGCAGTTATAACTGATTCACCATACACAAGTGAGTTAGAGGATGCTATAAAAGCAAAAAAAGAAAAGATTGTCAAGACAGAAAGAGCACTGAAGATACTTTTTAAGAAAGAAAACAAAACGAAAACTTTAAAAACAAAGGGAAAATGCCTGAAAAAAGAGTGAAAAAGTGCCAAGAAAAAAAAAAAAAACAAGAAGATAAAGAAACAACCTAAAACTTGTGGCAGTGATTCTGACGAGTTTTTTGACTGTTTATATTGTTATGAGTTTTACTCAAGGTCAACTGAGGGTTGGGTTGCCAATTCCATATGTAAAAAATGGGCTCACAATTCCTGTGCAGGAACTAATAGCGAGGACGATGAAGCTATCCTTGTAGGTGAATTTTGTAGTTCAGAATGAGATTCATTTCATGAAAGAATTAAATAAAAAAACAAGTTTTTTTTTAACTGAAAGTAAGGAGCGACATTAAAACTTAAAACGAACAGAAATAATTCCGTATATGAAAGGGGCTGTCCCCTCCTCAACGCCTTGTTCTTTACAGTAGAGTTTTTATTGTTTAAAAAAAAAGAGTTGTGAGAAAGTCAAACTTTAGCGTAAAGAGCAAGGCGTCGAGGAGGGGACAGCCCCTTTCATATACGGAATAATTTCTGTTCGTTTTAAGTTTTAATATCGCTCCTTACTTTCAGTTAAAAAAACTTGTTTTATTATTTAATTTTTGAACGTTTTTGATAAATGCAGGTTTTGATCTTGGCTCACAGTACATGAATAATTAAAACGAAATTTTCATATTAATTTACTTTTATTTGGTTAAAGGGCTTTCTCGAAACTGTTTCATTTTATTTACGAACGTTTTTATTAGTAATAAATATACGTAACTTACGAGTTAACTTACGTAACGAACTTCTATATTCATATATTTTTAATACGTATATTAGGGGGTTCGCCCCCTAGTCAATACCTTGCTCTTTAAGTGAAATTTCGAATTTCGTTCCAATTCTTTAAAAATGACCGCTTAATCACAAAGGCCGTTAACTAGAATAAATAGCTCTTATGAAAGTACTAAAAAATCTCTAGCTTAAAAAGTGAGGTATTGACTAGGGGGTGAATCAATCATATATGTAATATTTTCTTTTCGTTTAAAGTTTTGATGTTGCTGCTGTTGCAGTTGAAAAACTTGTTTTTTATATTTAATTTCTGATCTTTTTTTAAATAATGCTGGGAAGTCCGGCGTCCCCTTCATAGCAATGTCCCTTCCCCCATGAAAACTTCCTTCATGGAAAGATCCTCCTACATAACCCCCGACCCCAGGCACGTACGCAGGAATTTGTTTCGGGGGGCCAAATCCTTCAAACCCATTATTCTGTGAGAAAAATCAGAAAATTATGGGAAATGAAAAAAATCGTGAGATTTCGGGCATCGCCCCCCCCCCCCCCACTACCAGGAAAAATCTCCCCTGAAAACGTCTGTACTGTATACTTCCCAATAGCCAATACTATATGTTAACATTGGGTAAAGTTCATAACTTTCAGCCCTCCTCCCGGGAACTTCGGGGGATTAAGTCATCCTAAAAGACATACTTATAATATTTTGAACATGCTGAACAAAATGGCTATCTCAAAATTTTGATCAAGTGACTTTGGGAAAACAATGAGCGTGGGAGGGGGCCTAGTTGCCCTCCATTTTTTTTGGTCACTTAAAAAGGGCACTAGAACTTTTAATTTTCATTCCAATGAGCCCTCCCACGATATTCTAGGACCACTGGGTCGATACAATCACCCCTGGGAAAAAAAAAATAAACACGCACCCGTGATCTTTCTTCTGGCAAAAAATGCAAAATTCCACATTTTTGTAGATAGGAGCTTGAAACCTCAACAGTAGGGTTCTCTGATACGCAGAATATGACGGTGTGATTTTCATTAAGGTTCTATAATTTTTAGGGGGTCTTTCCCCCTTTTTCCGAAAATTAACCAAATATTTTCAGGCAAGTAACTTTTGCTGGGTAGGATTAAACTTGATGAAACTTATATATTTGAAATCAGCATTAAAATCCGATTCTTTTGATGTATCTATTTGCATCAAAATACCGTTTTCTAGAGTTTCGGTTACCATTGAGCCGGGTCCCAATAACCAATACTATATGTTAACATTGGGTAAAGTTCATAACTTTCAGCCCTCCTCCTGGGGACTTCAAGGGGTTAAGTCATCCTAAAAGACATAGTTATAATATTTTTGACCATGCTGAACAAAATGGCTATCTCAAAATTTTGATCGGGTGACTTTGGGAAAAAAATGAGCGTGGGAGGGGGCCTAGTTGCCCTCCATTTTTTTTTGGTCACTTAAAAAGGGCACTAGAACTTTTAATTTCCGTTCCAATGAGCCCTCCCACAATATTCTAGGACCACTGGGTCGATACGATCACCCCTGGGAAAAAAAAAAACAAATAAACACGCATCCGTGATCTTTCTTCTGGCAAAAAATGCAAAATCCCACATTTTTGTAGATAGGAGCTTGAAACCTCTACAGTAGGGTTCTCTGATACACTGAATATGATGGTGTGATTTTCAATAAGGTTCTATAGCTTTTAGGGGGTCTTTCCCCCTTTTTTTGAAAATCAGCCAAATTTTCTCAGGCACGTAACTTTTGATGGGTATTACTAAACTTAATGAAAGCTATTTATTTGAAATCAGCATTGAAATCTGATTCTTTTGATGTATCTATTGGTATCAAAAACCCGTTTTCTAGAGTTTCGGTTACCATTGAGCCGGGTCGCTCCTTACTTACAGTTCGTTACCACGAACTGTTTGAAATAGTTTTGTTGGCTTAAAAAAAAAAAAAAAAAGCCAAATTATAGATTTATTTTTATTACTCAGTGCAATTAATTAATAAAATTAATCATAATCAGACTAATTCGATGAAAGAATATGTTTAAAATAGAGTTGTTCCCTTAATCAAAATCAATAAAAAGCCAAAAAACAGATTTCAAGGAGGCACAGTTGTGCCTCTATAAAGAGGCGACCCACCACAATGTTAAGCGATTTCAGGTCCTAGAGGTCGCAGAGAGACGGCGGTAATCGCATTTTGTAGCCCAAGCTCAAACTAAGAAACTTGCAAAATTTCATCCTCCTCCGACTTTATCTTCATGGGGTAAACTGGGCCGGAAGTTTGGACCCTCCCACCACAGCCCCCCTTTAACGTTGTCCGATTGGGCTGAAATTTAGAAGTTAAGCTTTCCTAGGGCCCGGGAGCTTATCCTCGAAATTTCAGCTCAATCCGATCACTCCTTCCCTGTTTTCAAAAAACCAAATATAGCCACTTAAAATTCATTTCTTTTTTTTTTCTTAGCCACGCCTACAGGCCACAGTTGGCAACGGATCCGGTTGAATGAGGACTCATTCGAAGCAGAATTCGACCTGTTAGGGCCTTTTGATATTTTCAGACCGAAAAAATTATCCCCCGAATTTACATTTACGAAAAACCTTGTTTTCCTATATTAGCCCATGTTAATTTTTCCGACCACAACCCCCCTTTAACGTTGTCTGATCGGGCTGAAATTTTGAGGATAATCTTTCCTAGGGCCTGGAAGCTTATCCTCGAAATTTCAGCTCAATCTGATCACTCCTTCCCTGTTTTCCAAAAACCAAATATCAAGTTTTTTTGGGAATTTGCTTGCGTCGAAAATAGCTTCCGTATACTAAAAAACAATTACTGTTGTGTCTGTATAGTCTAGCGGTTACACTCCAGACTTTTAGGCGGAAAACCCGGGTTCGATTCACCATCAGAGCAATTTTTTTAATACTGAATTCAAACTTTAAAAAGAAACCCAGTTTTTTTTTTAAATTATTTGAAAAAAATTACGTTTTCTAAAGAGTTAAAGAGGCTGAGTTACAAGGAGCAATAATAAGTAATAAACTGTACAAAAAACGTGCAGAAATTATTTGAAAAAAACTACGTTTTCTAAAGAGTTAAAGAGGCTGAGTTACAAGGTCGAACCTTAAACGTACAGGGATTAGGAGGCACAGTTGGGGGGCTGCCGCCCCCCAAACCCCCCGCTTTCGCAGCCTTTAAATAAAAAAAAAGTTTTTTAAACTGAAAGTAAGGAGCGACATTAAATCTTAAAACGAACAGAAATTATTCCGTATATGAAAGAGGCTGTGCCCTCCTCAACGCCTCGCTCTTTACGCTAAAGTTTGACTTTCTCACAACTCTTTTTTTAAACAATAAAAACTTTAGCGTAAAGAGCGAGGCTTTGAGGAGGACACAGCCTCTTTCATATACGGAATAATTTCTGTTCGTTTTAAGATTTAATGTCGCTCCTTACTTTCAGTTTAAAAAACTTTTTTTTTATTTAAAGGCTGCGAAAGCGGGGGGTTTGGGGGGCGGCAGCCCCCAACTGTGCCTCCTAATCCCTGTACGTTTTAAGGTTCGACCTTGTAACTCAGCCTCTTTAACTCTTTAGAAAACGTAGTTTTTTTCAAATAATACTTAGTTAGATACACTGTTTTAACTACCACCCTGTTCTGCCGCGGATAAAACGGAGTATTTGACTTTTTTTTTTATATTTTAATTAAATAAATAACAATTGTGTTCACTTCTTACAATATGAATGTGAAGCTTTGTTTACAACAATACAAGGCACTTTTATGAAATTTTGTAGCCTTTTATATTGACTCCTTCTAATTAATTAAAATCATTTTAAACTTAGTACCCCGTTCCTTCCACCCCGTGTTCCCCTGTGTGGTTATTACCTACGATTATGACGTAATTCATCAAGATTGGCCATAAGAATGCAGTTTCTAATGAAAAAATCGATTCTATTTAAAATTTAAAAAAGGTAATTACCAATGGTACTAGATCTAGTTATTTTTTATTAAAATAAAACGGAGTATTTAACTTTTTTTACTTAAATACTCCGATAAAACGGAGTATTTGACTTTTTTTTGTATTTTAATTAAATAAATAATAATTGTGTTCACTTCTTACAATATGAATGTGAAGCTTTGTTTACAACAATACAAGGCACTTTTATGAAATTTTGTAGCCTTTTATATTGACTCCTTCTAATTAATTAAAATCATTTTAAACTTAGTACCCCGTTCCTTCCATCCCGTGTTCCCTGTGTGGTTATTACCTACGATTATGACGTAATTCATCAAGATTGGCCATAAGAATGCAGTTTCTAATGAAAAAATCGATTCTATTTAAAATTAAAAAAAGATAATTACCAATGGTACTAGATCTAGTAATTTCTATTAAAATGAGCTATTGAACACCTCTCTACTATGTTCCAGTGCCAAACTATCTATGGAAAATAAAAAAAAAAAAAGATGCCGTCTAGGCAGAATGCTGTAGTAGCAGCCACTTTTCTTGATTTTCAGGCCAATATATTTCCCTAGCTGTTCAAGTGAAGGGACAGAAAGTTTCCTATATAAGAGCTTCAAACAAGGCGGTTCTAATGGTGTACTTTTTGTTTTGATTTGACTCTATTTTTAGGAGTTATGGGTTATCATATTTCTTAACATTGGACGTGATCGTCTCTTGCTAGGTTACTAGCTACCAATGCAACCCGGATACAACTAATAGTCGATCAGACAAAAATTCTTTTAAATAATTTATTTGACACGAACTTTAGGATATCCTTCTGCTGAGGTGCATAAGCAGAACTATAGGATATCCTTCTGATTATTACATTCAAAACTTCCTGACCAGGAAACAGCTAAAAGGAGGAAGTGCATCCAATCCTTTTATGGATTGGATGCTAAATATACGTCTCTCCCCCAATAAATCTACAAAAAGCGCATAACTGCCTATTGAACTGGCAATTACTTCTAATTCGTTATTATTCAAAGTTAAGCCTAACCTCCTCACACTGCCTAGTCATTTCTTTTTCTTTTGATTTGTTCCCAGTTGCTGTGCCATCTTCATATTTAACTCGCAAACTATGCCAGCCATTGATAAGTTCATAGAGGTTCCATTTTTCTCTAAGAAATAGTATGGCTACTGCATGGATTTATCGCTTCAAATTTTGAAAAAATAAGATAAAATCGTCCTTTTTGGATGGTTATTTATTATTTTCTTTTTTTCTTGTATTCGGTATTTCTCTTGAGTCTCGATTTCCCTCTTTTTTGTCTCATTGCCGGTTGAGAATGTATTTTATGGATCGTCGGGTGAGGTTTCTGCTGTGGCATAGTGAGTAAATAACCTTAAGTCTATTGTTTTTTTTATTTCTATTTATTCTTTTTTGTTATGTCTTTTATTTTGATTGACTGTGCATTTATGTTTTTACTTGTTTTTAGCTATGTAAAACGGGCTTGTCTTTCTGCCAGTTATTCGTATATTTAGTATTAATCAGCAGGTAATTAATTAAATTAATTAATTAATCAGCAGGTTTCCAAAATGGCTCTTATTTTTTATCAATGGGATGATGATGAAGCATAATAGTGCCACGTTTCCCGAAAAGTGCCAGTTTAAAAAAATCTCAAAAGTGGCACGAAAGTGTCGCCCGTTCAACCCTGTGAATTAGCCAGGCTTGTTAGTTTCTTTTACATATTTATTGCATCAATATCTACATAGAAACCAGTTTCCTGTGAACCAGTTTCCTGTAGCTACAGACACTTGCCAATTATATAAAATAAGATTAAAATGGCCTTACCTGTTTCTCTTTAGCAACCAATTATAATTTAAAACCTGCAATTGTATTTCTTTAATACGAAAATGAATAGGAAAATATAAGACAGTTTTGTGCTTGAGCTTTATTAGCCTTTTCCATTGTCCAAAAGGGAAGGATCTTCACTGTTAATACAAGTAAGACGTTACTGGTCTATTAAGACAAGCCACCCTAACAATTAAAAAGGGGCTTTAGAAGTAGAAGTAAAGTTTAAAATACACTAGCTAGACCCCTTATTACTTCGGGTATACCTATCACTGCTATTATAATATTGGGAAAACAAATACTAATTTCATATTTTAAGCGGGCTATTTTAAATCCGTTCTTATTCGGTCGATGAGACAACTATAGAATTAAGGTATCCGAAAGAATCACAAGCGTCTTAAACTTGATGATGACAGTGGTGAACACCATGAGGCTGAAAAAAGAGGGCAAATTGTAGGCTTGCCGCAGTGTCATTTCTTCGGAAGGAAGCAAACTAGGTTTTTGAAAAAATTACGTGCACGAATAGCATCATACTTCAAGTTTTAT
>CM051260.1:7066457-7143957 GCA_027921565.1 Artemia sinica | reverse complement strand
ATATGCACCGGGGCATAACTTACAACACTTGCCCTGAGGGCTCCGGGGGAGTTTCCTCCTCAAAAATATAATTTTTATCTGTAGATCAACTACGCTGAACAAAATGGTTATCTCAAAATTTGGATTGGATGTGTTTGGGGAGTTTGTGGGGGAGGAAGGAGCGTTAGTTGCCTTCCAATCACTTTCGACTATTTAAAAGGGCACTAGCCATTCCAATTTACAATTGAATGAGCCCTTTTCAAAGTTTCTGCGATAACTCCTTCGACACGAAGTGCCCTGGTATAAAAAAAACATAATAATTGGATACGAAGTCCCCAAAAAATGTTTGGGGGAATGGTGGGTGTGAGAGAGGGGTTAGTTGCCCTCAAATCACTTTCGACTATTAAATAGGGCACTAGCCTTTGAATTTCCAATCGAATGAGCCCTTTATCAAGTTTTTACGACAACGCTTTCTATAAGAACCTTCTATGCCCCCCAGAGTATAACTTACAACCTTTGCCCTAAAGACTGTGGGGGGGGGATGTCCAGCTCAAAGATATAATTTTCGGACCTTTCAACTGCGTTGAACAAAATGGGTATCTCAACATTTTGACTGGATGTGTTTGGGGAAATGGTGGCCGTGGAAGGGGGGTTAGTTGCCCTCCAATTCCTTTTCAGCTTTTAAAAAGGGCACTAGCCATTTCAATTTCAAATCAAATGAGCCCTTTTTGAAGCTTCTACGACAATGCTTTCTATAAAAACCTTATATGCCCCCACGGCATAACTTACAACCCTTGCCCTCAGGCAAGACCTAATTTCCAGAACTTTCAACTACGTTGAAGAAAATGGCTATCTCAAAATTTTGATTTGATGTGTTTGTGGAAAAGATGGTCATGAGAGGAGGGTTAGTTGCCCTTTAATCACTTTCGACTATTAAAAAGGCACTAGTCCTTTGAATTTCCAACCGAATGAGCCTTTTTTGAAGTTTTTACGACAACCCTTTCTATATAAATATTATATACCCCCCAGGGCATAACTTACAACCCTTGCCCTGAGGGCTATGGGGGAGTGTCCTCCTCAAAAACATAATTTCTATATGGAAATCAACTACTCTGAACAAAATGGCTATCTCAAAATTTTGATTGAATGTGTTTGGGGAAATGGTGCGTGTGGAAGGGGTCTCAGTTGTCTTCAAATCACTTTCGACTATTAAAAATGGCACAAGCCACTCCAATTTCTAATCAAATGCGCCCTTTTCGAAGTTTTTACGGCAACTCCTTCGATACGATGTGCCCTGGTCTAAAGAAATAATACATTGTGCCAACATCGTTCTTTACTTAGGCAGCGCGATTGCGCTTCCAATAATATGGAAAGGAATGGGGGTTGAGTTGGCTGTATTTGTATACAGGCGATGAAACCAGAATGATTGCATCCAGGTTGGAAAGACAGGTCAGTTCGATGAACTTAATTTAGACAGTGTTTTCAGTCGTAGCATAGTTATATCCCTAATAGTTAAAGATTTCACTGATTCCATTTGGCTTTTGCTCCTTGTTTTGCTATCTGATCTGCCATCTCGTTTCCTTTTATAACTAGTCGACTAGGTATGAACTGAAGCCTATCTGACTAAATGTGAAATCTTGTATTTGCTGCTAGAAGAAAGATCACGGATGCGTGTTTATTTGTTTGTTCGTTGTTTTTTTTTGTTTGTTTTTCCCAGGGGTGATTGTGTCAACCCAGTGGTCCTAGAATATTGTGAGAGGACTCATTCAAACAGTAATTTAAAGTTCTAGAGCGATTTTTAAGTAATTAAAAATTGGAGGGCAACTAGGCCCCCTCCCACTCCCCTTATTCCTCAAAATCGTCCGATCAAAATTTTGAGATAGACATTTTGTTAAGTATAGTTGAAAGTCCAAATAAATATGTCTTCGGGGATGTCATGACCCTCCCATATCTTCTGGGGAAAGGTCTTTAAGTAACAAAACTTGCCTATTGTTTACATATAGTATTTTTTATTGGGAAGTATGCATACATTTTTCGGAGGGGGGGGGGATTTCTGATGGGGGTGTTTTCCACAGGGATAATTTTCCATGGGGAGGGAAGTTTTCAGAGGGTGAATTTTTCAGGAGAAACTTTACACTGGGGAATTCGTCAGAATTCCTATGCGAAATTCTTCTTATGTCTTGCTTTCTCTTTTCCGCCTCAATATTACGTGTGGAAATGTTAAGGGTACTTGTCCAGGGTAAATGTTTGACAGGAAAGAATTGTCTAGAGAATAAATCCTTGAAGAGGAGGGATTTTTCCCTGGAGGAGTACTCAGATTTCCTGGCATTAAAAAAAACGATCAGAAATTAAATAAAAAATACAAGTTTTTTCAACTGAAAGTAAGGAGCAACAGTAAAATTTAAAACTAACAGTTATTATTACGCATATGAGGGGGCTACCCTGCCACAACACCTCGCTCTTTACGCTAAATTTTGGATCATGTCCCAATCCTTTACGAACGACTCCCGAAACACTATGTTCGTTTAATTAGAACAATAAGAAACTCTTTTTTAAAGTTCTGTAAAACTTTATAAATAAGAAGATTTAATTGTCTTTTATTGTTTAAGTTATTTACCTTTTTACCGTTCTTACCGTTTATTTTTTAGTAATTTACCGTTTTTATTTTATGTATTATTGTTTGAGTTATTTATCGATTGGCAGTTAATATAACTATAACATTTCTGATTTACTCTTTATTTTGTTAATGAGTCCGAAAGAGTGACCGTTAAAAGTGTTAAAAGAGACCGAAATTTAAGCTAAAATTGTCTGCCGTAACGCATTCGAGCATTTTCTAGGCCTGGCAAAATGAAAATAATATCGAGACCTTTTTTTAGGCTTAGGACCGTTGTAGAACCAGTAGGCTACACAAATTTAAAGGCAGTAGAAAATGGAATGAACCGATAAAATAAATGTAAAACTTGATTTATTTATTATATATAGTTCCAAGTATTTCGAAGCCCCTTAATTACTCACTTACTCGAGACAAGGAATAGGCTATTTCAGCCGTCAACAAGTGTTGACGTTTCATTTGGCAGACTTCAAAGGACTTCTACCGAAGTGACTGAAAATCCAAAAACGGATTTTTGAAGTTGTTAGCTCCTAACACAAACCGGGTCACATTTTCAGTAAATTTTGAGCTTGGATGCGGACTGTATTGGACCTAGGAATAATTCTCTCAAATTAGCATTTAGTTGCAAAGCTTTAATAGAATATTTCTCTTGGTGCTGTGGTGAGTTGTTAGTAGTAGTAGTAGCAGTAGTAACACGTAAAAAATCAAAGAATTTAACTATTCGTGTTGGGATGAGACAAATGCTGTTAAATTAAAAAATGTGAAACGGTGCCAATATCGAACAGTTCGTGGTATCGAAAAGCAAGTAAGGAGCTTTGCGGCTCAATAGTGACCGAAACTCTTAAAAACAGAGCTTTGATATCAATAGATACATGAAAAGAATCGAATTTGTAGTTTGATTCAAAACATATAATTAAGTTTAATGTTGCCCATCAAAATTTACGAGCCTGAGAAAATCTGCCGAATTTTTGGAAAAGGGGGGAAACACCCCCAAAACGTCAAGCAATTTTAAAATTACATCATCAGATTCAGCATATCAGAGAACAATGCTATGGAGTTTTCAAACTCCTACCTAAAAGATTCGGAATTTTGTATTTTTTGCCAGAAGAAAGATCACTGAAGTGTTTTTGTTTGTTTGTTTGTTTTCCTCAGGGGTGATCATACCGAGCCATTGGTCCTATAAGATAAGGAGAGGGCTAATTTGAACGGAAATTCTTAGTTATAAGGCCCTTTTTAAGGGACCAAAAGCATTGGAGGGCAACAAGCCCCCCTCCATCACTCTCTTTTCCACAAAGACATCCGATCAAAATTTTAAAATAGCCATTTGGTTCATCATAGTTGAAAGCTCCTATAACTAAAACTCTGGGGCAGACATGACCCCCAGGGCCCCAGGGCAAAGGGCCGTAAAGTGCAATTTACCTATTGTTTACATATGGTAATTGTTGGTAGGCAATATACGGAACCTTTTCAGTTAGAATTTTCTCCAGGGGAACATTTTATGAGAAGTGAATTTTCCATAACCGAAAGAGTTTCCCGGGTAGAATTTTTTCACGGAGGAGTATTTCCCAGCATGATATGAAAAACCACCAGAAATTAAAAAAAAAAACAAATTTTTTGAACTGAAAGTATGGAGAAAAATTATTCTATATATGAGGGGGCTGCCACCTCCTTTGCCTTTGCTCCTAATTTAAAAGTTTGACATTTTTCCTGATTTATTAAAGAAGACTGCTGAAACACAAGGGCCATTGAATTGGAATAAAAAAATTTTTTAAAGCGCTAAAAAGCATTAGCGTAAAGAGGAGGGGTATATAAGGAGGCAGTCACATCATAAGCGGAATAGTTTCTGTTTGTTTGAAGTTTCAGAGTTGCTCCTTGCTTTCAGTTAAAATATTTTATTTAAAAAAAATATATTTAATTTATTAATAAGAGAATATTTTGTTGTTTAAAAGATAGAAATAAAAATAGGACGTCAAGACTGATATAACCTTGTTTTTATAATTTCATGTGAGGTATCTCCATGGCCTGAAATTTTAAAGTAGATCAGAATAAAAAAAAATTAGAACATTTCGCACAAGGAATCAATAGAACAAATTTTAAACATCAAAAATGCTTTGTAGTTGATAACCTCTTTTCGGCCCCCCAAAGTTGAAATTGAAAACCTGCTTCACAACACCCTACCCATCCATTATACTCTCAAAGTTTTATATGGGTCTCTTAAGCCATTAGTTTCCGTCCATAAAATATTATAGATATGGTATTTGATAACCTGGACGCACATAGCGTAAATCGATTTATTCTACCCTTTCCCCCAAGCCACGATTCGTCCTTGAATTTTCCAGAGTACAGATGTGGGAAACTCTAGTGATCCTGGCCTAGCGAATGATCCATAAAAGCTCACTGAAAATACAAGTAAATAAGGACACAGATTATTTTTGCCCATTTTTAGACCCCCCCCCCCTCCCTCAATCCTACCACAATGTGTGATTTTCTTGTCCTAAGGGATGATCTTTAAATTTTTGAGCTTATCGTACACCCAGGATTAAGTACGTTTACTTGTCCATTATACAATTAATAGGTAAACAGTGAGCAATTTACACAATTTACGACCCTTGTCCTAGGCGTTGTAGGGGTTATGTCATCTCTGTAGAAATATTTGTTGAATGTTAAGATTATTTAGAAAAAATAGCAAACTCAAAAGTTTGTTCAGATGTTTAGGGTTTATGGGGGGTGGGTAGGAAAAAGGGCATAGGAAGGGATCGGATGTGCTCTAAATACTTTTGATTCTTAAAAAGGACAGAAAAATTTGGAATATTCCAGTTTAATGAAAAATTTTCGTCCTGGAGATATTGTACATATCCAAAAATAGCGCCTCTTATATATACAACTTTATTTCAACTTAATACCCAAACAGTGACGGTTCTGGTACCTTTTGCGCGCGGGCAAAATCTTTATTAGCGCCCACTCACCATTGTCTCCCAAAGTTTTTAGTGCCAAATTTTAACAAAATTTCTATTTATTAACAAATTTTCATTTATTAAACAGATTTCCATTTATTCAAATCAGATTTTTCTTACTTTATTTGGGAAAAAATATGGGAAAAAGGGTGAGCGGAAATAGAGATCGATTTTAATCCCTCTTGATTTCAAGGAATGTTTCTGGTCTACGCTGTCATTGTGAAAATAAAGAGTAACACTAAATCTCAAAATGAGCAGAATCCATTCCGTGTAGGAGGGGACTAGCCCTTCCTCAACCCCACCTCCACATTTTGGCTTTAGAAACTTCGGAGGATACTCATTCGATCAGAAATTGAGAGTTCTGGTCCTTTTTTTTATGTCAAGATTGATTGGAAGCCAACACGCCCCTGTCCTAAAACTATTTTGATATCTGGTTCTTCTGTTATCCCTTAGGAAATCTGATTAACATTTTAAGGTATCTATTTTGTACTTTCTCAGTGGCTGCTCAGTTTTGCGTGTGGGTATATTTACCATGGGGTTAAATTATGAGGGGAAACCTCCACGGGGGTGATTTTCCGGGGGGGAAATTTTCCGGCTTCCAAGGGTTTTTTTTCCGATCGGATATTTCCTAGGATTTTTTTTGGTGGGAGAGGGGGAGGGGTAGACGCAGTGCCTCGATTTTGACGTCACTGAGTTAACCTCACCAGAAAAGCTAAATAAAAATACAAATTAACCTAAAAGTTTTCGGAACAAAATAGACTATGAATAAATCTCAGCTATGAATCCGCTAGATCAAAGATAATTTAATCAATTTACCCATGGGAAAATAGAGCAGAAATTAAAAATGTGATGGCTCTTGTTTAAAATTCCCTATCTGAATCAACATTAAAAATACATCCCTCAATTATGCCAGAACTCTTCAAATAAAATATTTAATAGACCTGCTCCTCTCTACAAAAATGTGGCATTTATTTTTTTTACTAGAAGAAAGATTACAGGTGCCTGTTTATTTGCTGTTGTTTTTCGTTTCTTCCAGGAGTGATCGTATTGAACCAATGGTCCTAGAAGATCAGGACAGGGCTCATTCGAATGAAAATTAAAGTTTCTAGCGTCCTTTTTAAGCGACTAAGAAGATTGGAGGGAAATGGCTACCTCTCTCATGCCCCCTTCCCCCCCCAAAGACATATGATGAAAATTTTGAGTTAGGCACTTGCTTAAGCGGTTGAAAGGTCCATTAACTATGCCTCTGCGGATGACATTGTCCCCTACAGCCCCTGGAGAAGGGGTGTAAGTCATGAAGTGTGCCCATTGTTTAAAAAATTATTGAACAGAGATTGTTTTAAACAGGGAGGGAATTGTCTTTTGGAATTTTTACATGCGGGAGTAGATTTTCTGCTGGAGGAATCTTCCGTGTGAAATGGTTTCTGGAGAAAATTTTCCATGGAGAAGGGATTTTCAGTTTTTGACTTGAAAAACGATTCGGGTGCTTGTGTATTATAACGACCACGCTGTTGTTTTGTATCTGTTCAAAGCCAGTTTCTCTGTGTGTAGTCGGAGGTAATCGGCTTTGCCTGAATGAGATAAACTACTATGTAGGTACATTTTAATTATATATTTAATATACAAAGTTCGTTAGGTTAGGTATTTAATATTTTATAGTCTGGGCGGCCTGCTTTCCATAATCCTCTGTTGTATATTCCATAATTTTGTTACTAAAGTATTATATTTTCATAATATTTTGGTATATTTCATTATGATTAACCTAGTTTCACTTCTTGAGTTTGGTCAGTGTCATACACAAGTACCGCGATCAGAAATTAGATAAAAACAAGTTTTCAAATAAAAGTAGGAAATATTTTCCAGGGGAGTTTTCAGAGAGGATGAAATTGTCCAGGAGAATTTTCGGGTAAGAATTTTCAATGGAGGAATTTGCGAGTTTAGGTGTCTAAGATACACAAATCGTGGATGAGACTTAATGTATATGAAGCCTGGAATAAATAAAAAAGAAATTAAAAAATATAGTTATTAAGTATTTAAAAAAATTTTGAATTTCAGCATACTGAGCAAGTGAACATACATAATACGCAAGTCTGAAGGTCTTTTTCTGCAACTTGAGATTTGTATAAAAAATTAAATAAATAAAAAAAATCAAAAAAAATCATGTGTCTAAATGACCGAGAAACCAATGAAAAGATAGTCAAAAAAATATTTTCTCTAAATAATTTCAAATCGTCTTTGGTTAAGAAACACGAAGCTTAGGAGCAATTCTCCGAAGCTCCTATTATTTTTTCATGTAATACCTAGCTTAATAATATGACGTCTTTAAGTAAGTTAAATAAACAGAAGTTAGATAAAGTTATTTTCTATGGAAGGTAAATTTCTAGGAAAAGTTTGTCACTGGAAAACCCGTCTCACCCGTGTAAGCTAATTTCTGAAGTTAGACGATAAATTTTGTCAAGGGGAAACGAACGAGCCATATCGCTATGTGGATTCCAATGTGTCTGATTGAAAGCAAAATTTTCTGAGGTCTTCTCGAAGAGACAAGCGAATCCTCGAACACTGATTTAAAAAATACAAACAACGGTTTATTTTACCACCTTCTGAGACAGGTCAAAAAGACTCTAGAATAAATATGGATTTTTTATTTATTTTAGAGCCTTATTTGTTCCAAAACAGAAGTGAGTCAAATTTTTGCTCGGATGAAGACGTTAGAAAGACAATGACGTTAAACGAAGACCACAACATTTGGGTATAGAAAAGCACTCTTTGGTGCTTCGGGGACAATGTAGCCCTGCCTACACATTGATTCACTGACCCTCTTCCCTAATAGTTGTCCAAGTATACGTTACTGTATTTAAATAAAGAAAAAATCAACAACCTTTTTTTCAATTGAAGGTAAGGAGCAACATTACAACTTAAACGGACAGAAATTGTTCCGTATATGCGGGGGACCTCAATCCTTCGCTCGTTACGCAATTTTTTTTTGTGCTTTAAAAAGAATTTCCCAATTAAACTGCCTTTGTGTTTAAGAGGTTGTTCTTAAAGAATTTAGAGAAAAAAAGTAACTTTAGTGTAAAGAGTGAGAGATTGTATTATACTGACCAAACAAAAGAAGTGAAATTAAGTTCATCAAAATTGAATATACCAGAATATGATCAAAATATAATACTTTGGTAAGAAAATTATGGAAACTACAACAGAGAATTATGGAAAGAAGGCCGTCCAGAACATGATATATTAGATACCTAACCTAACGAACTCTATATATTAAATTTTTAATTAAAATATACCTGCATAGTAGTTTATCTCACTCAGGCCAGCTCGATTATCTCCGACTGTACACAAAGAAACCGGTTTTTAAACAGATATAAAACAACAGCATGGTCTTTATAACACACAAGTACCCAAATCGCTATTTAAGTAAAAAACTGAAAATCCCTTCTCCATGGAAAATATTCTCCGGAATCCCTTTCACGCGGAAAATTCCTCAAGCAAAAAATCCCCTCCTGCATGTAAAAATTCCAAAAGACAATTCCCTCCCTGCTTAAAACAATTTTCCTAAAACTGTCTCTCCTTATGTAAAATTGAGCATCCAAACAAAAAGTAAGACAAATAAAAATAATTCAAGATATCAATTCAAGGAAAATCCCCAGCGTGTAAAATAACCCCTCGAAAACTCCTTCCGGAGACTTTTTTCTATGGAAAATTATCCCCACGAAGAATCCCCCAAAAAAAATTACCATCACGAAATATTTCTTTGTATTTCTGAATAACAATTTTTTTAAAAATGGACATTAGAGGACAATGGCATCCACAGAGGCATAGTTATTGGACCTTTCAACTATGCTTAAACACGTGGCTAACTCAAAATTTTCATCGGATGTCTTTGGGGGAAAGGGGGCATGAGAAGGAGGCTATTTCCCTCCAATCTTTTTAGTTACTTAAAAAGGGCACTAGAAATTTTAATTTTGGTTCGAATGAGCCCTGTCCTGATCTTCTAGGACCATTAGTTCGATACGATCATGTAGCGATAAAATTTTTGCTGGCTATACTAAGTATAGTACTAAATACTGACCGCGTAAAAGGCGATATTATGCCCAAAGGTCGTGAGCTTACACCTTGTAATTTCTCCGATAGCACCGCTTACAGCGCTGAAGATTATGCCAACAAGGCCTGTGCCACCCTCAATTATTGAGTGAAAGCAAAATGTACAGCCATGTAAACGGGACCTCTTTTTCTTGAGCTATCTGGAGATCCGATTCCCTGGGAGCGTTTACCTTGGAGACATGCGAACTAATTACCTATTATTAGACTAGATGCAGACATATAAAATGAAATAAACACAGATAAAAAAGGCAATAGATTTATTGAAATAACATACTTAGGTGTACAGCAATGGGTCACTTCAAATGACAATAACGGTGACAGCGATGGAAGAATATAAGAATTTTGTCTGAGTGGTTTTGACTCTGACTTACCAATAATCCCCGAAAGCACTTCTACCCCACTATCAAACATAGCTCTTCAGTCCTGCGCCGTGAGAACTGGCTCACCATTGGCCCGTGTGGACCTAGGATGTGAACCCGTCGTCCAATAATCTTTCTTAACTATTTTTGATGATTTAGACGTTCACACGGTTTCTATCGTTTAAACTTCCTTAGAAATATTGTACGTAGCATAATTTTTATTGCTCACTCTCTTAGCGAAATCTAAAGCTTGATAGCGCCGTTCTTTGTCTGGGGGTGACTGCACTTTTTGTCTTTGCTGATTACGGACTTTTCATTTTTGAAACTAGATTTAACTTAATTAGAGGAAGTCGGAATTATCTTTAAAAGGAAGGAACTTTGGCATTTTAAATACATCGCATTTTACTCAAGGCACATATTACCCTTCCCATCAATTAATGACGTCCCGTCATTAGCATTTGCTTGCCTTTGGGCTTTTAAAATGTTCGCCATTTATTAACTATTTCTTCTACATAATTATTTTATATTTATGTTATAGCTTAATCAGGAGTGCTAAAAATTTTCTCTATTACTTTTCTTATTTTATTCTACATCTCTATTTAAAATTCATCTACCGGACTGAGATTATTCATGGTTCTAGCCTAGCTACTATACTAAAGATTTTTTTAATTCAATTTTTACAAGGCTTTTTTTGATTTTGCTGTCTATATGGCATACTACATTCTATCTACGCTACACTAAATGAATGGCATGATAATACTACATCTAATTCTACTTGAACGTCTAGCGGTACATACATGAATGATTTATAACACACGATATTGGTTTACCATATTCACTGGTAACATTAAAACACTTTCACTAGTGGGATTTTTGAGTTATCAAAGTTATTAGGAAGTAACATATGTAAATTCACATCTATTTCATCACCTTCGAGTATTTAGTGTACTCCATCCTTCTGTTGTAAATTATTGTCCTTCACTCTTTTTGTCTTGGCAAAAATTTTGAAGCATTTACGTTATGGTTTCTTCGTGGAACAGTTCTAGCGTGATTGTGTTCACATGACAACTTTTCTCTAATTGTCAACTGGGGAATGATGATTCCCACTACAGGTGTTGGCATATGCTATCAGGGTTCATTCTCACCTGCCTTTTTTTGATAGTTCAAAGGGTGCCTTATCATTAAGGGGTCGCACACTGGGAGTGCGTTTATTTTCTTCTCAGCATATCATTTTTAGGATATTTTGAGGCACATAGAGAATTTATTATCGCGTAAAATTGTTCATTTGTGCCATTTATAAAATTGTTAGCTCATGGCTTGCGTCGATTAGCCTTTGCGGTGATTCCTAGGTTAATCACGGGGTAATTGAAGTTTGGATTTGGAACGGGTTGTCATCAAATTATAGTGACTCTTTTAACATATTGTCTTTAACTTCAACTTCAAACATCCTCAAATATCATTTAACTTCAAATATCGTTAAATATCGTTTATCTTGTACTGATCGATGGGGTTCTCAGAATTAAACTTCAAATTGTCTTTAATTTCAACTTCGAATATCTTCAAATGTCTTTAAATATCATTTAACTTCAAATATAGTTAAAAATCATTTAACTTCAAATATCATCACTATACAGTCAAATGATTCTGGGGTCCATAATGAGTATCAAAGGCGATATCTATGTATTTATATCTTATACTGATCGATGGGGTTCTCAGCATTTATGTGATTATATAGTTCGATAAAGCACTGGATACTGATATTCAAATATAATGTTACCTGATACGTAGTATGGTTCATGGTCGAAGAAACAACGATCGAAGGTAACTGTTGTTTTCGTAGACGAAGCTGGGATGAAAATTGCCTGGAGTCTATGGTGAGTACTCTTCGTTGGTTGAGATATGATGAAAATAGATGCTACTAGGTTGTATCTGTACTGGGCGACTTATTGTAATGCTCGATCTCCAATTTTGTCAATCCACTTCCTGTAATTAAAAATAAAGAGGCAGAATCACACGTTCTTTAAGGTAAATACTCATAGTACAAATAAGTCACGTATTGATCGGGTACATTTTAGGGTGGCGATTACCCCACAAGATAATTTAAAAAGATACACTGATATTACTATACAACGTTGGTTATAATAAAACGACATAATTCCCGTTGGGAAATTCAATACATAGAAGTTTCTTCTAAGTTGTTATAGCCTAACGACAATATAAAAGATTAATTCTTTAACTTTATGCTTTCCAATATACACTACTACATATACTTTATTTTAACTTCTTTCAACACTTAGCTAATTTTACATCATATTTAAAATATTCATTTAAACCGAGTTTATGCTACATGATTAATTTGAGGTCTAATTTTACAACATGTTTCATGCCTGCATTGTTCACGCACGTCCGTGCTGTTCAAGAAACGCATGTTGCAGCGTCATAACCACACGGTTTTACGTAAACGATACTACAATGAGGGAACAAGACATAACAAGGACGAGTGGAGACCTCTATACCCACTCGTTTTCTAATGTCTTCCCTATTTCTTGGCTTAAACGTTCTCATGGGGCTCAGGGTTTAACCTCTGCATTTCAGCTGTTTCCCCGTGTTCTTCTCTTGGTTTTCGTCTTCTTAGTCTTAGGATTTTTCCGTAATTAAAAGTCAATAGGTTCTTATGGTCAGGGAGGTTGCGAATACGAAACATACGGCCAATAGTATGTTCCACCAGATATTTTTTGAGAACAATCCGTATCTATAATCCACATACGTTAATCTTTGGTCTTTATTTGTAAATAGGGGAATCTGCGAATCTAATGCTTCTCTTATTTTTGTAAGCCTTATTGTCCCTTTATTATTTTCTATTTTTGACCATATCGAGGTTTTTATTTCCTTTTTTTCTATATTGGGAATAGTGTACGACAGGTTGATCGCCTTGAAGTTAGTTATTTTGGGACTTATTATCTTTGTGCTCGTGGTAATTAACAGCGTTCGGACGGTTGACTCTTTAGTTACGAGTCGACACCCTTGTTTTATGGTTATTGTACCCACATTTTGTAACAGTAATTCTGTTTTGTAACTTGGGTCTATTCTTTCTAGATTTAACTTAATTAGATTTAACTAAACTAGATTTAACTTAATTAGAGGAAGTCGGAATTATCTTTAAAAGGAAGGAACTTTGGTATTTTAAATACATCGCATTTTACTCACGGCATAATCACTCCTGGGGGAAAAAACATTAACCCTAAACACGCATCTGTAATCTTTCTTCTGGTAAAAAAATGTAAAATTCCAAATTTTTTTAGATAGGAGCAGGTCTATTAAATATTTCATTTGAAGAATTCTGGCATAGTTGAGGGGTGTATTTTTAATGTTAATTCAGATAAGGAAGTTTAAATAACAGCCATGACGTTTTTTATTTCTGCTCTATTTCCCCAACGGTATATTCATTAAATTATCTTTGATCTATCGGATCCATAGCTGAAATTTATTCATAGGCTATTTTCTTTCGAAAACTTTTAGGTTAATTTGAAGAAAAAAAACAGATAACGACCCTGCTGAAACTATTCCGTATATGAGGGGGCAACCCCCTCCTCAAAACCGCTGTGGTAAAGCTTTCTAACTAAGTCAATTTGGAATTTAGCAAAAATATTAAGACGCAAATACAAAGTTTAGAAATACCACTTTTTATCAAGATAAGGAACATATGCTGCCAAGTTTCTGCTTAACGAGAATTTGAGAAATCACCACTTCCTAGCTATTGTGTCAGTTGGGTACAGGAAGGTGTGGTTGATAAAAATGTATAAAAGATACATCTTATGGGAAGAGGTTGACGGATGCTAACTTTATGCCGGACTGACCTCTGGTCCGTTGATTTAGAAATACCTTGGAATCTTGTTGGATTATTGAAAGTGTCTAAATATTTTATTGTATTATATCTTATTGCAAATTTTTGATTCTTTTTTTGTCTCCCCGGAACCACCAGTCCCAGTGGAAATATATGTATATTTTATATACCTTGTACCTTTCAATGTAGATTGAAGAGAGGATAGCCACCCTCTCTTCAATCTACATTTAGTCCCTCGAAAATACCCAGCTGGTACGCCTCATCAGTTCGGTCATAGCCTAAGGCACGCTACCAAAGTTTAATTACCTTAGGGCCAAAGTTTATCTCCCCTACAAAGGGAGAATAAAGGTATCTACCACTACCTCACCGTAAATAACATAAGAACCACCTCACTACTCCCCTGGAAAATTTGTTTTTGTTTAATTTCTGGTGGTTTTCAGATCATCCTGGGAAATACTCCTCCGTGAAAAATTCTACCCGGGAAACTCTTTCGGCTATGGAAAATTCACTTCTCATAAAATGTTTCCCTGGAGAAAATTCTAACTGAAAAGGTTCCGTATATTGCCTACCAACAAATACCATATGTAAACAATTGGTAAATTGCACTTTACGGCCCTTTGCCCTGGGGCCCTGGGGGTCATGTCTGCCCCAGAGCTTTAGTTATAGGAGCTTTCAACTATGATGAACCAAATGACTATTTTAAAACTTTGATCGGATGTCTTTGTGGAAAAGAGAATGATGGAGGGGGGCTTGTTGCCCTCCAATGCATTTGGTCCCTTAAAAAGGGCCCTATAACTAAGAATTTCCGTTCAAATTAGCCCTCTCCTTATCTTATAGGACCAATGGCTCGATATGATCACCCCTGAGGAAAACCAACAAACAAACAAAAACACTTCAGTGATCTTTCTTCTGGCAAAAATACAAAATTCCGAATTTTTTAGGTAGGAGTTTGAAAACTCAATAGCATTGTTCTCTGATATGCTGAATCTGATGGTGTAATTTTAAAATTGCTTGACGTTTTGGGGGTGCTACCCCCTTTTCCGAAAATTCTGCAGCTTTTCTCAGGCTCGTAAACTTTGATAGGCAACATTAAACTTAATTATATGTTTTGAATCAACCTAAAAATTCGATTCTTTTCATGTATCTATTGATACAAAGCTCTGTTTTTAAGAGTTTCGGTCACTATTGAGCCGCAAAGCTCCTTACTCGCTTTTTCGATACCACGAACTGTTCGATATTGGCACCGTTTCACATTTTTCAATTTTAACAGCATTTGTCTCATCCCAACACGAATAGTTAAATTCTTTGATTTTTTACGTGTTACTACTGCTACTACTACTACTAACAACTCACCACAGCATCAAGCCACCTGAGGCCAACACAGCTATGCACGCTCCTCCTTCCCCCCAAACTATTCAAAGCTTCCCTTTTCACACCCACCCACAAAGTTCCCATTTCCTTTAAAGCTTTCTTTATGATGTCCTCGCACCCCAAACGAGGACGAGCTGCTTTCCATTTAGCCCTAGACGGTTGGCCGAAAAGAATAAATCTATAATATAATCCCTCTTCCCCCCAGACCACCTGCTGAGATAGTTATTTTCCAGCAGAGAAATATTATATCAAAGCTTTCCAACTAAATGCTAATTTGAGAGAATTATTCCTAGGGCCAATACAGTCTGCATCCAAGCTGAAAATTTACTGAAAATATGACCCGGTTTGTGTTAGGAGCTAACAATTTCAAAAATCCGATTTTGTATTTTGAGTCACTTCGGTAGTCTGCCTTTGAAGTCCTTTGGAAAGTCCTTTGAAGTCTGCGAAATGAAACGTCAACATTTGTTGACGGCATAAATAGCCTATTCCCTTGTCTCGAGTAAGTGAGTAATTAAGGGGCTTCGAAATACTTGGGACTATAAATAATAAATAAATCAAGTTTTACATTTATTTTATCGGTTCATTCCATTTTCTACTGCCTTTAAATTTTGTGTAGCCCACTGGTTCTACAATGGTCCTAAACCTAAAACAAAGGTCTCGATGTTATTTTCATTTTGCCAGGCCTAGAAAATGCTTGAATGCGTTACGGCAGACACTTTTAGCTTAAATTTCTGTCTCTTTTAACACTATTAACGGTCACTCTTTCGGACTCTTTAAAAAAATAAAGAGTAAATCAGAGATGTTTTAGTTATATTAACTGCCAATCAATAAATAACTCAAACAATAATACGTAAAATAAAAACGGTAAATTACTAAAAAATAAACGGCAAGAACGGTAAAAAGGTAAATAACTTAAACAATAAAAGACAATTAAATCTTCTTATTTATAAAGTTTTACAGAACTTTAAAAAAGAGCTTCTTATTGTTCTAATTAAACGAACATAGTGTTTCGGGAGTCGTTCGTAAAGGATTGGGACAGGATCCACAATTTAGCGTAAAGAGTGAGGTGTTGTGGCAGGGTAGCCCCCTCATATGCGTAATAATAACTGTTTGTTTTAAATTTTACTGTTGCTCCTTACTTTCAGTTGAAAAAACTTGTATTTTTTATTTAATTTCTGATCGTTTTTTTTTTTAATGCCAGGAAATCTGGGCACTTAGAAAGTATTCTTGAACAAAATTGCTATAGAAAAATTCAAAATGATCATGATAGTGAATTTGTCAATCCACATGTGGAAAAGGTTCTATTGAAATATAATACAAAGCTCTATCTTAGTCGTAGTCCGATAAAGGCTGCATTGCTGAACGATTGATACCAACGATTCGTCTATTAATTTTCGAGATATCGTACTCTAGAAAATACTGCTGCTTCTATTCATGATTTAGATAAAATCATGCAAATATATAACCAACAAGCCCATCGTTCTCTGTCCAATGTTAGTACTCAGGAAGTTCATCATAGTGAAAACACATTTGACACTTTTCTTAAACAGCATTCCAGTGAAGAAAAAAATTGTTAAAAAAAAATTTAATTTTGGCGATACTGTTCGAATTCATAGAACTACTAATATTTTTGAAAAGGAGAATTATTTATGGTCCACTGAACTTTTTAAAGTGTCAAAAATCCTAGACACTGAACACATAGCATATCGTCTGCGAGACACAGAAGATGATGAGATTCTCGACGGTTTTTAAGATTATGAACAATTAAAAGTTAGAAACAGTAGTGAAATTTATCAAATTGAAAAGATATTAAAGAGTCGTACTCGCAGTGGCAAGAGACAGCTGCTTTTTCGTTGGCTAGGATACAACTCTGATTTTGATTCTTGGGTTGCAGGTGAAGACATTAACAATGCCCAATGATTTCTATGTGATGTTCATGTCCGATGTATCTGGTCCACTCTACGATGATTTAAATAAAACAAGGGATTTTTGGACGAGACTCTCTCCCACCATCAAATTCAATGGCGCGTATGAAGTGGCTCTTGTCGATTGTATTCTCAAAATAAAAATGATATCCTGAGAAATGATCACATATATGATATAAAAATTAGACCCTATATTGGCCACCACCCGTTAGCGATCAAACATAAAATTCAAAAGATAAATTGGTTGGATTATCCATATATTGAATTACCACACGAGGAACTCAGTTGCATGAATGATTTGTGCCGTACTATCAATAAACGAATTTCTGCTCGTAAAAAAGAAGCCTTACATTTCAACTATTCAAAGGAAGAGGGCAAGATCTACATTAGTTCACCCATTGCCATTGAACAGGTTATTCTCAATAATAATCTAAAAGATGTTCTTGGCTTAAAACTCAATATAATCAATGGTAAAAGTGCCGGAAGCACTAATATCATTTTTTCTGACTAGCCGCCTGCCTTCTCCTCGGACACTTGTATATTTCTCTCTGCTTCATTTATTGAAACATCAAGAGTTGGTAATAGTAATGTTTCCCTCCTAGAAGTTATTGACCGAAAAACCAGTCAATATCATATTCATCATTACAATATAAAGCATCTTCACTATATTCCTGTAAATACTTCCTATTTAGAACTCTGTCAGTTAACACTAAGAACTAAATTAGGTGATCCTCTAGCAATATACAGAGGGTTGGGCTGTCATTACATATCATTCTCAACCCATCGTTGTCGGTGTCCAAAAACAAGATGTCTAATAGAAAAGTGGTTTTCATTTGTCTTGATATTGATGCTATGTTGCTGCTCTTGATCCAATACAACAAGGAAATGGAATGGACTATTACAAAGGTCGTTCATAAATGTCAGGCTATGGACTTGGCAGTTGGTTTGCTAAGCTGTTTCGCTCTACACCACTCCTGGCTGAAAAATATATTTTACCGACTGCGACAGATTTTACATCCTCTAAACTATAGGATTGGGGATCTGAAGAAGATTAAAAAAATTGCTTCGGAAAACAATAGGTCCAGTGCACGCACCCTTGGTGAACGATTGAAATCTTGAAAAAATGGAAAAGGTTTAAAAAGGTTGAGAAACAGTGCATCACTCATCAGTCTCTACTCAGGTCAGAAATTAACGACATCACTCCTTTCAAAGAAAAAATGAAAAAACTACAACTACTACAATAAGCAGAAAAAAAAAAAACAAGCCCAAGGAAGAGAATTGTTAGATCGAAACAGTATTTCTTTTCATAGACTGAACAATGGCGTATCTACCGCATAAGGATTCCCATTCAATCACTTCCTCTTTAAATCTATTCAATTCAGAAAAAGTTGATGTAATTGAAAAACATAGATACTATGAACAATTCTATCCGCAACAACCGCTCTCCGATAATATCGATTTTCAAATTTATTCCAATGAAGACTACTTAAGGACATGTTTTCGACATTTATAGATTTACATGTGATAGTCAAGAAATCTGACAATGCAGTGCCAGTTCTTGCTGATTTAATATCCTATGATAATTGTGTATTACATAATTTATTTCGACAAATCAGTGTCTACGTAAATGGAACACTGGTGAGCACAAGCAACAGTCTCTCAAATTATACAAGCTATATGCAGTTCATGTTGATGACATCCAAGTCATACTAGGAATTGAGAGGCACCTCCAATGGATACGAATATATTACAGATACTGATAGTACGGATGCACTTAAAAATGCTACAACTAGTGAATTACATCTATTCGGAGAAATATATTATAAGATATTTAATATATCCCAATGGCTACCACCAATTATTGAAGTGGATATAAAATTGACGCTTGCTCCATCCAATTTCATTTTACGAAAGTAACTTCCTGCCAATCCTGATATAACTCTTTCTCTCTCTCACCTCGGCAATACTACATGTACGAAAGCAGCAGGTTATGAGTTCTGTTGCTTTGGCAGTGGAAAAACTGAGAGCCAGTGGAAAAAATATTAAACTACTGGTTACTCATACAATCACCAATCAACATCATATTGACACAGGCTCACGCACCTTCACTGACTCGTCCTTTATCAATGGCAAAATTCCATCAAAATTAGCGTTGGCTCTTGTAAAAATGCCAGTGCAATAGGGTCGCGGACAGGTTGCCCACATAAATGTCTTGATCTAGAGCTTGAGGTGTAAAGAACTCTTTTTTGGATAAAACCCTGTTTTCCCAGTGGACACATATTTGAAGACTTTTTATAATCGGCTTATCTATGGTTTGGTTATTTTGACCGCTGGGATTTCCCCAGGGAACAATTATTTTAGCTCAGTGTTGCCGATTGGAAGTTGCCAATAGAAGATTTTTAACGCAAATCTTATAAGCAATATTCAACCTTTTTTTAAGGTGCGTCGACAGTACCACGTTGTTTTCAGGATGTCGACGGAAATGAAGGACAAATTATTCTTGAATGCTGTGTTGAACTTCGTGAGCCATAGTATAGAAAGAGGAGAAAAACTGGAGGGAATAATTGATACAGGTGTCAGATTTTTCACACCAGAATAAATTCTGAAAGCCAAAGAATCGCTCCATAAACTAATGCAGTTTGCAACACGCTGCAAAATTCACGCAAAAGATGAAGAGAATTTTACGGAAATTTGCAGATGGATTCACCAAGCTCACGCCAAGAAGACCAATTGCCGACCTTTGTTATTGATTCTCCCTGCTCAGTCCCAACTACTAGTGAAGCTACTTCAGCAACCGTTGCTATTAAGGTGAATGAATTGTCTCGAGTTATTAAGAACCATTTTGCTATTAATGCCAACAAACCCATCGAATAGCCAAGCGCTTCAAACCAGCCTGATAAGCCCTCCTATGCCATCGTACTGAAAAATCTGCCTGGGTCGCTTGATACCCAGAGTGCTAGGAAGAGATTCATAGATTCGGTATGTGTGGATGCTAGTGAGATATCTGAATTACGGAGAGTCAAATCGGAGTAGAAACTAGTGGTTCGCTCGAAAAATATAGCTGAAACCATTGTTGAGTCAATCAAGACCAACCAGCCGCAGATCTCTGCTGCCATAAAAAGCCCTAACTTTATTGGTGCAGTGAAACGAGTCCCCTCAGACGTATCGGCAGATGAGCTAACTGCACTGATCCCCAGAGCTGCGAAGTCTGAACAGCTTGGCAATTCCCGTACGTTCAAAGTATTTTTCAGCTGTCGATCGGATTTGGATAAAGTTCTTAAGGACTCTGTAAAGATCTATTACGAAAAACTGCCCACTGAAGAATTCCTTTTCTTACCCCGTCGTTGCTACTCATGCCACAACCAAGGTCACCTAGCTGCCGAGTGCTCCAATAGCCCTGTCTGCTCCAGATAAGGTGCATCTGACCACGTCTCCAAAAAGAACGAGGCAGAAAAGTGTACTCGTGCTATGTTTTGCGTTTCCTGTAAAAAAGCGGGTTATACCTGCTATAGCGTAAAGTGTCCGAAAAAACCAGCAAAAGGTAACTCATTAACATGATGAATAACGAAATCTCTAACATTTCACTAATTTCTTGGAATATAAACGGAAATTTTGCCAAGCGGTCTCTTGTGGTTGACTAGTTTGTGAATAAATATAATGTGATATACCTGCAAGAACATTTCATCACAGAAGGCCTAAACCTACTAAATATCCTACCGTCCTACTCTGTGTTCTCCGTGCCTGCAAAACGTTCATCTCCGAGGGGTCGTCCGTCTGGCGATATTGCCACGTTGGTTAGCAATCGTCTCGCGTGCGAAGTATACGAGAACAGTGACAATTTTCTTGCAACTAGACTAGATAAGCTGCTAGTTATAAATGTGCACCTTCCAACTGATTACCGTGACGACAAATCTGATAGTGCTCTTGCTATAAGTGCTGCTAAACTAGCCCGCTTCCTTAAAAAAGCCGAACGCAAGTCCCTTGAGTGCATAATAGTGGGTGACTTTAACTGTAATTTAGAAGTTGATATTACTAATTTAGAAGTTGATATTACAAAAATAGTCGTTGTTGCATTCTAATAGGGATACTTGAGAACCGTTTTTACTATTCACCGAAAGAACCAGAACTTTTCGTAAATCCACCAATCTGGTTCTACATCCAATCTAGACCATATTGTTAGCTCTAGTTCTTTGCCAGTACGTGAAGTTCTTGTCCTTCCGAATAGTTTCACTTCGGATGATTTCCCAGTTCAGTGTATTATCAGTAGGCCTACCTCGTTTTCCGCTGCGAATAATTCGTCGATATTCACTCAGAGGTGGCATGAGGCTCCGGTTTGGCGTAAAATTGATAAGGAAAAGTTTCAAGATTCTTTTGATCTTGTTCTGTCAAAAATTCGCGTACCGTTTGACCTACTTATGAAATTATCCCATCGTGATGAAAGAGATGCGCGGCTACGTCTTAATATTTATTACGCCGAACTGAACCATGCTCTTCTGTTTGCCGAATCTAAGGGAGTACCCAAGTCTCGTGCCAGACAAAAAAACTCAAGAAAAGGGATGGTCTTCTAACCCTTTGTTAAAATTAGCATGCGACCGAGCTACCTTCTGGTACGGGATATGGAAAGAATGTGGTAGACCACACTCAGGAGTAGTTAAAGAGAATAGAGTTGCATCTAACCGTAGGTTTGGGAAGAAATTTGCTCGTCACCGCGTGCAGTTGAAACCTGAGCTTTCTGAAAAAGTAATTAAAAATCCTAATCTGTTATGGAAAATGTTTGACAAGAAGGAGTCAGCGGGGTCCCGAGTCAGATATCCCATCATTAACATGGATAAACTATTACCTTGATGAGTTTTCAGCCCCAAAACAGGATCTTAACATTTCTGTTCAAGAAAATCTTTCATCCCTCCTCTCATCAATTCCAGATACAGATTTCATAGTTACCCAAAAAACAGGTTGCGTCCACGGTCTGACGGTTGAAAAAGAAGAAGTCGGCTTGCATTGACCGTGTATCCACCCTTCACCTTACCCATTGTAGCCCAACTTTCATGGGGCACCTAACTCTTCTCTTTCAGATGATCTTCACTACTGGACTCGTACCATCGGGCATTAAGTAATGAGTCGCTTAGGCCAGTCCAGAAGAAAGAAAAAAGTACTTCGGAATGTTCTTCGTTCAGACCGTTCACAGTAGCACCAACGCTTTGCAAAATCTTTGAACTTTTGGTCATTGATGAATTCCAGGAAGAATGCTGGACTTCCCCTTCCCAGTTTGGGTTCCAGAGGGGTCTTGGTTGCGGTCACGCCATTTCTGCTTTAGCATCAGTCTTGACTGACGCTGATGAATCAAAGGAGTCCAATGTCATAGGTCTATATGACGTCTGCCGTGCCTACGACTCACTTCTCCATGACCAACTCATTCTGGATATGGGAAAGAGAGGTGTACAGAAGGAGATCCTACTACCCATTAAAGACATGTACGACCACATACAGGCTGAACTCCTACTTCCTGGCCATCGTCAAGCCCTCACTGAATATACACCAGACGTGATGCTGTCCTACCGAGGGAATCCTGTAGTCCCAGTAAAAAAGGGTGCTCGACAAGGATCAGTCACATCTCCTTGTGCCTTTAACAATTGTATTATTGAACCACAGTCTACTATCGAGACAACATGCATAGCTCGTGGCATAGACGTTACAATGATAGCCTACGCTGATGACATTCTGAACCCCAGCCGCACAGTCGCAGGCACAGAGACCACCTTCTCCACACTACAATCAAACTACAGTCACATTGGTCTTGAATTTAACCCGCAGAAGTCGGATATTCTTCTGTTCAACAGGTGCCAAGAAGAGGTCTCGTCTCTGAGGCTGGCAGAACTGTCTGTAGCCCCTGTCTCGAAAATTATTTACCTTGGTTTACCAATTGGAAAGGATCTAAAAAACTACCCGCTCCCTTCTTATTGATCATCTCCGTAAACGCCTGTCTTTTCCTTACAGTAGAGTAGTCTCATCTAAAATCCGTTTCAACCGTTTAATTCTGGCTCGACTTCATAACGTAGTATCCCTTCCCCATTTCCTATATCTAAGCCCGTTCTAGAGAATCTTTCCCGAGCCAGAGAAAAGAAAGGTCAGATCCACGTTTTTTAAGTATGTGAAGTTTTTGTTGCGGCTCCCACCGTGGACAAGAAATTCGCACCTTGTTAAAAATTTTAAAATTGCAGACCCAACGGCAGCTATAATTGAACAAATTAAACGGTACAACGAGAAAGTCTCTTCCCACCCTTGGTACCGCTTGCTAAGGCAGTCAATCGCTGTCCACTTAATTTTATTTGCACATCTCTTGTCATATTTAGTCATTTTATCGTCTCTTGTCATATTTAGACTAGTTGATTGAGTCCGTTGATTTTGAATTGAATTTACAAAGTATTTTGCTGTAGGTTAGGTTAGTTGAATTGAAGTTATCAATCATATTGCTTATGTTTCTTCAGTACTTGGGAGTTTAAAAAGTATAATTTCCTACGTACCTGCAGTGCAGTGCATAATTGAGTTTTTGTTTCTCGTCTTTGTAATTTGTTCGATTATGTGTAATGTGTTGTAATTTGTTTTTTTGTGAGTGTTTTTTTTTCTTTTTTAGTGATACTCCATCTTTTGTACCTTTTTTGATGGGTAATAAATAAATAAATAGATAAATTTGAGATGTTTGGGGTTTCAATTCTTGTATACAAAGTAAATAGAATCCCACTCTACAAATATCTTTTGATAAATTCTATAGGACATTGTATGAGTTGACAATGCAAACCCTAGATCGTGATTCACGGCTATTTTTAAAATGGTTTAACAGAAGAAATGTTCGGTAGAACACATGGCACCATTGTACTAGACTTATCCGGCACTCAAGATATGAGTGTAGTGTAAACGGGGGGTGTGTGTTTAGAGTGTAGATTTGCCGATCTATTACCTGAGAGTATCGCATTAATCTTGTTAAATTAATTTGAAAGCTATTGGAAAATCACTCCCGAAGGCAGTGTTCTACACCATGAAAAATAGTCAAATAATCAATGTATTTAATATAGATCCCCTGAATGTCCAAATACAGATCCTATTGTATACCATGAGACTTCCTTGGCAAAAATTTAAAGTGCAAACAATTCCATTATCGTTGTTAATAGCAGTCCGTCGAATGTGAAGACTGGTCACTGGCTATGCATCTTTCAAACAATCAAGACTATTGAATTTTTTTATCTTCTCGGCCTTCCCTATACATTCTACACTCCACACATCAACAACTATATTAAAAGCAGTGGGAAAACTATTATTCGAAACCGGAAGAGAGTGCAGGATCTAACGACTAAAAGTTGGGGTGTTCATGCGCTACCATATTTTGTTTTCAGATGTCGTGGTTATAATTACCAGCAGTTTCTCAACATTTACACAGACAATGCACGTCTGAACGACTTTATGGTGGAAAATATGCTCTCAGACCTGTATAATATTGATTTTAGCGCCCTAAGAGTAAAGTGTTTTAAAAATGTATTTAAATTTGTTTATTAATAAAAAAACGTATATATACACAACAACAATGTCTTTATTCTCCACTTTAGATTTCTTCTTCTTCTTCTGTGTATAGGCAACTGTCGAGAACTACTAATGGTGGTAGATCATATGAATTCACTGTATATTGATCTTGATTGGCTGCAAAGTAAGGGTTACGTTTCCTACAGTACAACGTAACTTCACTCTTATCTTATCTCTTTGTATTGTCAATGATACTATTTGTATTCATATTGTGATATTAGCTTGTTTCAATTTGTCTATTTGAAGCAATATTACATACAGTGTTTTCAAATGGTGAATCAAATTCTGTAACAGCAAATAAAAATCACTAGGTTTATAGTCATAATAGGCAGTGTCGTCAAAACGATGACATAGAAACCAAATTGTCTTGTTACCCCAACAGTTGAATCGTTGACCTGATTCTTCCTCCCAAAATAATTTAAAACCACGACGATACCAATCTCGTACAAATTAACTAAAGTCACATTTAGGGTTCTTTCTAATCATACCAGGATAAGTATTCTTCCACTGATCACATTCGTCATAGTGAAAATTGGAGCATAGTGTCCTCTAGGATGAGAGTCACAAATCCCTTCAAGACATGAATTACTGTTTTTAATTTGTACTGCATATCCCCTATGTAATTTACATGGATTGCATAATTTGCACTTTTCATTATACTAATCAATAATTGTACAATTATCACATGATGACCAACTGCCAAGAGTATACATAAATAATGGATATATATATAACATTTTTTTTGGTTTCCAGTGTCAACTCTCTCGCAGCTAAAATGAAACTGATACAAGTTCGATAAATTCAGAGGGAGAGAGAGAGAGCGAGAGAGAGAGAGAGAGAGAGAGAGAGAGAGAGAGAGAGAGAGAGAGAGAGAGAGAGAGAGAGAGAGAGAGAGAGAGAGAGAGAGAGAGAGAGAGAGAGAGAGAGAGAGAGAGAGAGAGAGATAGAGAGAGAGAGAAGTAACTTCGTGACGTTACATAACCTGTTTTGAAGGGGGAGTCATCTAGATAAAATATATTGCAATATATTCAAAAATATATCCACGATATTATTTGGATTTGTTTAAATTAATATATAAATAAATTGAGTAAAAGTATTTGAGTCACGTCGTAAAAGCTGCATACAATAGTCCAACGGTAGAGAATCATTCCTCCTTATATTGTCAAAAGTTCTTTGAGAAAATATTTTCCATTGAAGAGATAACTCGAGAAAATCATCATCTAGAATCAAAGTTTTTCCATAAATAAAATGATTGAATATAATTCACTCTTTCTCAAATTCATTCATTTTTCAATTCTAACTGATATGTAGCTAATAAAGAAACAAACTTTCAAAAAATCGGAAGCATGGGGGCTTTCATACATGCTACAATTGACTTTAAGGGAATACATTGTTTATGTAATTTCGATAAACCGTAACTCTAGGTCAAGGGCTACCCCAGGGATGCATTTCTGATTTAATGGAGTTCTTTAAATTTCATTCAAAAACTAGGGTTTTGTCTTAGGACGCTAACCTTCTATAGTCTTAGAGGCTATCCGTATTTTTGCTTTGTTTTAATATTCAGTAAACCACAACTATATGCTTTACCTTGGAAAGGCATAGAGCTTTCGAACACTTCTCTTGTTAATTTCTGCTTGTTTTGAGTTTGAATCGCTTATCTATTGTATTTTCTGTTCTTTTTTAGTTAAATTTATTTATCAATGCTGATTTGTGGAAGTTTTACGATCTATAGATTATTTGGTTTTATTTTATTGCTCTTTTTGGTTTAATGGAGATCTTTACATTTCTTTGAAAACTGGATTTTATCTTAGAACGCAAACCTTCTATAGTTTTAGAGGCTAACCGTATTTTTACTTTGTTTTAATATTCAGTAAACTGCAAATTTATGCTTAACCGTGGAAAGGCTCAGAGCTTTCGAGCACTACTCTTGTTAATTTCTGCTTGTTTTGAGTTTGACTCAGTCATCCATTATATGTTCTGTTCGTTTTGGGTCCAATTTATTTATCAATGCTGATTTGTGGAAGTATTACGATCCATAGATTATTCAGTTGTATTTTATTGGTCTTTTTTGGTTTAACGAAACCCCTATGAGATTTAATGTCCTTGGTAAAAACCTGTACGGGATTTAATGCCCTTGGTAAAAGCCTGGACGAGATTTAATGACCAATTTCTGAAAAAAAGGGGGGAGACAACCCTGCAAATTAAGTGATATTAATGAAAATGATGGCACATCAACCGAACACCGTCAACGAGAGCTTCGATTGACCACCACCAAAGTGTCACAAAGCCGTCAGTGCGCAACTACCACTTAGAAAACAGGGGGGGGGATGAGTTAATCAGAATCTAGGAGGCGCAATTTTTTTTCACTGAAAATAACAAAAATTGATATTTTTCAAAGACAAATCCCAAAAAGAATTATTATTAAAATCATGAGGGAGAGGGATCTAGGAGAATCAGTGCCTCATTCATCATTTAGCCTCCCCTGAGAGAGTTTTTGAACATAAATAGACAAATTTCATCTTTAGATATTTAGTTCTTCTCCAAGATGTCACAGTTTCAGATTTTTGGAGGTGGATCCAGGTATCCTGGGGTTATTTCAAAACGAGCAGAAGTTCAATCATCTTTGCATGTTTTTTAAGATTAATTTTTACATATTTTTTTTAATAAAGTTTAGTTTTTATTCATTTTTAAGCTTACGCGCGCTGGGGAGGAGGGCATAAAGCATTTCTTCGAGATTTCATATAGAATTCTATGACTCAATACTATTCATTCTCAATACTCAAAGGTTCAAATGCAAGAACTTATTGATTTTATTTAATTTATGCAACAATATCTAACCTATCGTTAAAAACTGGGATTTTGTCTTAGGACCCGAACCTTCTATACTTTTAGAGGCTAACCGTATGTTTACTTTGTTTTAATATTCAGTAAACTGCAAATTTATGCTTTGCCTTGGAAAGACAAAGAGATTTCGAGCACTAATCTTGTTAATTTCTGCTTGTTTTGAGTTTGACTCAGTCATCTATTGTATTTTCTGTTCGTTTTGGGTTCAATGTATTTATCAATGCTGATTAGTGGAAGTTTTACGATTTATAGATTATTTGGATTTATTTTATTGGTCTTTTTTGGTTTAATGGAGTTCTTTAAATTTCTTTGAAAAACTGGGATTTTGTCTTAGGACGCAAACCTTCTATACTTTTAGAGGCTAACCGTATTTTTACTTTGTTTGAATATTCAGTAAACTGCAAATTTACACTTTACGTTGGAAAGCCATAGAACTTTCGAGCACTACTATTGTTAATTTATGCTTGTTTTGAGTTTGACTCAGTTATCTATTGTATTTTCTGTTATTTTTTGGGTCCAATTTATTTATCAATGCTGATTAGTGGAAGTTTTACGATCTATAGATTATTTGGATTTATTTTATTGGTCTTTTTTGGTTTAATGGAGTTCTTTACATTTAATTGAAAACTGGGGTTGGTCTTAGGACGCAAACCTTCTATAGTTTTTAGAGGCTAACCGTATTTTTACTTTGTTTGAATATTCAGTAAACTGCAAATTTACACTTTACGTTGGAAAGCCATAGAACTTTCGAGCACTACTATTGTTAATTTATGCTTGTTTTGAGTTTGACTCAGTTATCTATTGTATTTTCTGTTATTTTTGGGTCCAATTTATTTATCAATGCTGATTAGTGGAAGTTTTACGATCTATAGATTATTTGGATTTATTTTATTGGTCTTTTTTTGGTTTAATGGAGTTCTTTACATTTAATTGAAAACTGGGGTTGGTCTTAGGACGCAAACCTTCTATAGTTTTAGAGGCTAACCGTATTTTTACTTTGTTTTAATATTCAGTAAACAGAACATTTATAATTTACCTTGGAAAGGCATAGAGCTTTTGACCACTACAGATGTTAATTTATGCTTGTTTTGAGTTTGACTCGATTATCTATTTATTTTCTGTTTGTTTTTTGGGTTCAATTTATTTTTCAATGCTGATTTGCGGAAGTTTTACGATCTATAGATTATTTGGTTTTATTTTATTGCTCTTTTTTTTGGTTTAATGGAGTTCTTTAGATTTCTTTGAAAACTGGGATTTTGTCTTAGGATGCAAACCATCTATAGTTTTAGAGGCTAACCCTATTTTTACTTTGTTTTAATATTTAGTAAAATGTAAATTTATGCTTTATCTTGGAAAGGCACAGAGCTTTCGAGAACTACTCTTGTTAATTTCTGCTTGCTTTGAGTTTGACAAGATCATCTATTGTATTTTCTGTCCGTTTTGGGTTCAATTTATTTTTCAATGCTGATTTGTGGAAGTTTTACGATTTATAGATTATTCAGTTTTATTTTGTTGCTCTTTTTGGTTTAATGGAGTTTACATTTCTTTAAAAACAGGGATTTTATCTTAGGACGCCAACCTTCTATAGTTTTAGAGGCTAACCGTATTTTTACTTTGTTTTAATATTCAGTAAACTGCAAATTTATGCTTTACCTTGGAAAGGCTTAGAGTTTTCGAAAACTACTATTGTTAATTTCTGCTTGTTTAGAGTTTGAATTGGTCATCTATTGTATTTTCTGTTCAATTTGGGTCCAATTTATTTTTTCAATGCTGATTTGAAGAGAGTTTTTACGATCTATAGATTATTTGGTTATCCTATAAATGGGTATTCTTGTTTGAATTCTTATTTTCTCTTCTTAGTCTAGAAATTTGTTGAACTGTACTGCTATTGCTATTGATATTGTTCATGCTGTATTGCTATGAATATGGGTTGATTGCGGGAGGAATATTCGTGTAGTTTTCGAGTTAAAACAAAAACCAAACCAGTGTTGATATACTATTTACGGTAATCTATGGTAGTCTACGGTAATAAAAAATAGTATCTACGGTATACAAATTCTAAAATCAAGTAATTCAGCGAGTTTCCGTCAAGTAATTCAGATTGAAGAAATATTATTAATTCTGAGGTTACAACAGCTACAAACAGAGGTTACAGCAGCTACTTGAATTAATTAGAGAAAATGCTAGAAATATCGAGCTAACCATCAATCAAAGAGCATGCCTATTGCAAGCTCACCAGTTGCAGGGCAAAAATCAGAATCTAGAACAAGTCAAGGAATTCAAATGCATTGTAGCTTGATCGATTGTGGTGGTGAAACATTGACCGAAACTAAAGGCAAAATTTACCAGTCAACTAGAGGTTTTATCAATTAGTTCGTAATAACGAACTGTAAGTAAGGAACGACCTGGCTCAATAGTAACTGAAACTCTAAAAAATAGGATTTTGAGACCAATAGATAAAATCAAAGAAACGACTTCATATGATGATTTTAAATATATAAGTTTCGTTTTACGGCTACGTAAAAATTAAAGACTACGAGCCTGATAAAATTTGCCTGATTTAATAGTGTTTTTTTTTTTCAAATCAGGGCTAAATATAGTCACAATTCCAAAATGGAAGTCTTTCATTACATTTAAAGATTTTCTAAGTTTAGTAAAATTATGCCAAAAAATTGATCTACACAGGTCACTCCTTACTTACAGTTCGCTATATATATATATAAATACATATATATATATATATATTGATATATATATATATATATATATATATATATATATATATATATATATATATATATATATATATATATATATATATATATATATATATATATATATATATATATATATATATATATATATATATATATATATAATATATATATATATATATATATATATATATATATATATATATATATATATATATATAATATATATATATGTATATATATATATATATATGTGTATATATATATATATATATATATATATATATATATATATATATATATATATATATATATATATATATATATATATATATATATATATATATATATATATATATATATATATATATATATATATATATATATATATATATATATATATATATATATATATATATATATATATATATATATATATATATATATATATATATATATATATATATATATATATAATATATATATATATATATATATATATATATATATATATATATATATATTATGACATAGTTGAAAGCTCCATGAAAATTTAATAATTTTTTTAATTTTGTGTGTTTTCTTAAGAAAATGCCCCATATTTAACAAACTAGTAGAAGTGTAAATCAAACATGAATTTCATTATTGAGATAGTATTAAAACAAAAATTCTTACAGTGTTTGAGTTACTCATTGATATTCTTTGATTAACGAATCTTTAGTTCAATACAGACTGCTCTAATAAACAACAAGCATAGACTTATATCGCAAATGGAAGTAACAGTACAACAACTTGATTAACCTATGTTATTAAATAAATTGAAAAAAAGCAGATGTATCCGTACGGGGATTAAGTTTACACGAGGAAGGAGGTTTCCAGGGGTGAAATTTTCAGGGGGGAAATTTTACCGATTTTTTTTTCGGATTTTTTTTCCGAGGAGACGGAGCCAGATTTCCCGGCATTATCTAAAAAACTGACAGAAATTAAGTTTTTTAAAAAACTGTATTTTATTTTTATTTTAATCAATTACCAAGAACGTCTCTTCGATAGATTACTAAAAAAACCTTCCTTTTTAAGTTGAAATTTTGCTCCTATTGTTTCGAGATTAGATTTTGAATTTGTCAGTTGCCCAAATCTGTTCTTCGCTAGATTAACCAAAGTGATCGGAGCCTCCTAAAGACATTGTGTATCCCCTATTTAAATTAAAGTTTAGCTCTTTTCACTTTAAAGATTTGCTTTTGAATTAGTCAAAACAACCAAATCTGTTCTTAAGAATATTAAATGCTTCCTTCCTAAAGAAAATCTTAGCTCTTTTTATTTTCAATTGTCTTTCAGATTTCTCATTTACTAAGAGATGTTCACCGTTAAATTGCCAAATAGCGATTATAAATCTGAGGCAAATATTACAATATAGGCTATGAGTCAGAAGTACAAAAGTAAAACACACTAAGTATTTATTTGGGGGGCTAGGGGCATCACCCTTCCAGATAGACTTGAAAGATCTCTAGGAAAACTTCAAATAATCGAATCTTAAAATGTAATTTTTGGCCTTTTAGTCCACCCTTCTTTGGAAAAATCCTCTGAAAGTCACTACCCCTAAGAACTGGGACAAAATTTGAACTTTAGTGTAAAGAGCTAGGTGCTGAGGAGGGGACAATAGATATAGATGATGGTGCAGAATATAGATGATGGTGCAGGACTTAGACTTCCAACTTCACCAATATTTTCACAAACATGTTTTAAGACTTCATCCATTTTGAACACAAACACGTAGTCTAATACCCAATACCCTTTTGCACACTGGGAGTTGGTGCTTGTGCCGATGACTTGATATCAATACGTCTTCGCTTTTGTCTAGCCACCACCATCAGTGTTATCAAATCATTGCTGCTGCTGCTGCTGCTGCTGCTGCTGCTGCTGCTGCTGCTGCTGCTGCTGCTACCACTGCTAGGAGTGCTAGTATTTTTCATGATTGATTTAAAATCTCTCTCTTCTTCTTCTTCTTTTTTAAATGTTGTCGTTGTTGATATTGATGTTGCTGTTAGAGGACTGACAACTCTACTATATTCCTTTAAGTTCTTTAGAATTTTCTTATTGCCAATAAGAATTTTGGGGAATTTTGATGTATTTAGAAATCTGTATAGATTATTGTGAAATGATAAAAGTCCTTTACGATTTGTAACCATACCACAAATGAAATCAAGTAGATTATAACGTTTTCCCTGAATTATAATTCGTTTTCCTGTGCTATCGACTTGAACTTGACGATGATGACTTTCCAACATGAGATATGTTAGTACTCTTTTACTCTGTTCTTGATATGTGTGTGGCAGTAGGTTCCCAATAGTGTTCACTATTGAATGCAATTCCTTCCCCTTTGATTGTATAGTTGCCCGTGTTGTTGCTGCAGAATCTTGAGGAGATGTTTCCTTTTTGGGGTGGGGATCAATGGCGCTGAAATTGAGGGGTCTCTCATGATACGGTCTATGTTTGTCCACGGGACGAAGTGCATCTTGAAGTGAAACTAGCTTTTTATCATCGGCAATATTTTCTTCATTAATAAATTTGCTTAGATTGTCCTCAAAGTGTTCAGTTGGTGAAAGGATTAGTTCTTTTGAAGTCAATTTGTAGGGTTTAGCCATCTAGAGAAAACTGTTTACAAGTCCTGCGGATATTGGTAGTAAAAGTTTAAAAAAGCCACCGCCAGCTTGAAGGAGACATTTTCTTTTAAAATCTTTTCCTTTGTTTTTGCAAGCCAAGGCACTTACAGTGAAGTGATGTTGATTTTTCTGTTGTCTAGCACCTTCTGGCAACTGTATATTGCCCTTGGTTAAGTTTAAACGAAGTTCAGATATCAGATTGATAAATTCTCTGTCAACACCATTTTTTAGAATGGCCTTCCTAAGTGATGGTTTTGAAGTGCTTAGAACAGAAAATAAGTTTCTATTTTCGTGTAGTTTCTTCAGTATCATGATGGCAACTAATAGCTTTTTCTACTGTTCACAGTAATATATACTTCAATTTCACTGTCAAAAATATCTGTTACTACACGCAAATTCTCGAGTGCATTTTCATTATGATCCAACAGAATGTAGCCGTAGAGCTTATTTGTTGCCTGACTCTACGCTGAAAGTAAAAATTTTGGAGCACCGGTATACATTTGCTTATTAAGATTAATTAGAGACCTTGAATCACGAACAACTCGGTAGATAATATAGTAGGTGTAGTTCAAAGCAAGGGTCCTCATACACTTGCTCTTATGAAACAGATTTTGTAGAACTAGGGAAACGGAAATGTGTTCATGACGTAAGCGAACAGTAAACAGCTGTAGTATTTCCTGTGACGATTCTTCAATGGATTAAGCTAAATCATCAATAATCAGCCGTGAGTTCGGCTCAATACTATTGAAAACATCAAGTCCTCGTATGAATTGTAATGGCATAGATGTTGCAGCGACAATAGCTTTTATTTGATCATAGGACTCTTGCCAAATACTATAGCAAAAGTAAATTTTTTCGTTTTTTCCAAAAACATTTTTTTTACGATTTTTAATTATTTTAGCTAAAACTTTCGTTTTCCCCGACATTGATGGACCACTGAGAAACGATCTGAATGGTGCTTTAAATTGATACATACTGCTGTTGATGCAGTTGGACTACAAATAACTGTAAACTATACTTGTCTAATGAATAAATACTAATTTTCCCCCTAGACCAGAACAGTCTCTACCTTGTACGATATTCAATAGCAACAACAACAACAACAAAAAAAGCAGAATCATACTTTTCTTTTATTAGCAACACTTTTTGTACAACAAAGACAGTAGCAAGAGAACAATAACAGCAATTTAAGAATCATAATTTTCTTTTATTGGCAACGACAAAACAACAAAAACATGTATTTTAAATAAAGCATACACTTAATATCACTAGCTCCAGCAGCACAGTTGAACACATTTGTACACTAAGAGAATAAAAAACACTATTTACAACATTTAAAAGATTAGAATCCCCCCGAGGACCGGGCCGGGATCGGACCCACCAACCCGGGGGGGGGGCGGGCCGGAAAGTGCGGGAGATTGCCCGCTGCGGGGTCCGAAAAAAAACTCTGTGTAAAATAGAAAAATTTAAATGATGATGATGATGACGAGGATATTGGCAAAATGAAATGTATATTATAGAGAAATTGTTGTTCACCAACCCACCCACCACCCACACACCCACGAAGTAGTAGTATTTTTGAATTTAAGTTAATTTATCCAGACCGAGTTGTTTTCTATACTCCATACATTAAACTCGATCTCAAGTACGGTAGTGACCATGGGGGAGTAGCTTCACACCATCCTCACGTACATAAACCTTGTCCGATATGCAAGACATGCTTTTTTTCCACTCTAACAGTATAATTTTTAAATTGTAGAGAGCCATTGCCATTACTTCCGTTCTTGGCCCTAAACTAATTTCCATACAGTTTTTTGCAGACATTCATGTCGAAATTATTTTTTACAAAGTGTGTAGGCACCCATTTGCACGCTTGTTTTATATCCTTATTGTGTGTCTCCACACAGTATACTTTCGGAGCGGGGAACACCCCATTGGTTATTAAATCTTTCCACGTCTCATATTTTAACATTAACAATTGATCGGGGGCCTGGCGTTTCACCAGCTCAGGATAGATGCTCTCATTCCGATTAGTAAAATCCATACGAGAGCTGATGTGTGCACCATTTTCCAAATCTTCCAATATATTCTCTGTCTTAACTTTTAATAGGAGTGAATCCGTGTTTACATAGTACACTTGAACTTCCCCCTCCCTCGGCCATTGTACGTTACACATTGTCAAAGAATGATAACATGAGTTTCTTGGAAATTTCCAGTACTGAACTCCCCCGCGATATTCTTATTCAGAACAACATTTCTTTTTTTCCGTGTAAAAGAACCATATTCGAGTTTATGACAGTGAATGCTGTGAAGTTGGGGTCGGTAACAATTCGAGCGCATTTTCGAGGGCAGTTTACGACGTCACAGCAAGATCTGTTTCGTATGCTTTCGCATATTTTCCCAAAAGCTGAATTTAAAATAAGTCTATAGATCTCTTTTTCAACTTTCCTTTCTGCCTGTGAACGTTTACAAGAGTGTAAATAAACGTTATTAGATAGGGTTTCTGGTCAAATTGCAGGGCTCTGTGTACCTTTGTAACCCTGAAATCGTTGGTCACCATCCACCGCAATAGTACACGATGAACAAGGATATTCTGTTTCGGTTCCAGATCTGCAATTAGTTTATGCTTAGAGGGGGTCCACTGCATGCCCATATCCTCGACCAAACACAAATTGTATGAACTCAAAGGGTCCTTGGTCACCGGTCTATTTACACACGGAAAAACAAACTCTTTTACTGAGTCGTGGAGCTCCATTGGTTTGTAACTGTCAATTTCAAAAAAAAAAAATCCTTGGGGACCATTTTCCTCGACAGTATGAATGTCGGGAAAATATATGGCACAGGAATTTTCAAGCCATTTGTAATTGCCCCACGGTAAAATGTAGTGAGACATTGACGAGGGGTAGAGAGAATTCATGTAAAAAAACAGCATTGGACTTTACACCACCGTCAAAAGAGTTCCGTCCAGTTGGATCAGTTGTCATGACGTGGTCCCCATGAAAAAAATACCCCCCCCCCCCCGCCTCATAGATCTTTCTACAAATAAGTGTTGATCCACATCGGTGATTAAACCTATTTCTTCCCTACTGGTTTTTAGAATTAAATCCATCACCAGGTGTGGTGTTGAAAAATAATATCCAATGTCTAACCCGAATTCAACCCGAACTTCAGGACACTTCAGGACCCCTTATCGTATGAGAGACGTAAGGGAACCAACCTTCCTGACTTATGGGAATGATATTATAACGCAAGTTACTATAGTGAAATTCCTTGGCGGGTATCTTGACTGTTTTCTTTCTTTTAAGCCCCATATAACTCATACCCGTTCCCTTGTCCTCGGCCAATCTTCAATGTTATACAGTGTTAACTCATTTCCTCCCCCAGTTTTTATGCTTTCTCTTTATTATACTTTATTTTTCCTTACCGTTTGTACCGTGAGTAAAATGCGATATATTTAAAATACAAAAATAAGTTCCTTCTTTCTAAAGATAATTCCGACTTCCTCCAATTAAGTTAAATCTAGTTTCAAAATAGAAAAGTCCTTAATCAGCAAAGAGAAAAATTGCAGATAGCCTCAGACAAAGAACGGCGCTATCCAAGCTTTGGATTTCGCTAAGACAGTGGGCAATAAAAAAGATGCTACACACAATATTTCTAAGGAAGTTTAAATTATAGGAGCCGTGTGAACGTTTGAATCATCAGAAATATTTAAAAAAATTTATTAGACGAAGGGTTCGCATCCTTGGGCCACTGGAGCCAATTGTGAGCCAGTTCTTAGAGCACAGGACAAAAAAACTACGTTTGATAGTGGGGTAAAGTGCTTTTTGAAAGGATTCGTAAATGAGATTCAGGATCATCTAGAACAGAAATATATTGGTATTCAGGCATTGCGATTCAAGATATTATGCAGTCATTGTAGAGACTTGGTGATTATTTGCTGTCATTTGAAGTGACCCATTGCTGTACACCTAAACATGTAAGTCTCAATAAAACCATTGCTTTTCTATTTTGTGTTTATTTTACTTTATATGTCTGTATCTAGCCAAACGACAGGTAATTAGTTCGCAAATATCCAAGGCACGTTCCCAAGGAATCTGATCTCCAGATAGCTCGAGGAGAAGAGGTCACATTTATATGGCTACACATTTTATTTTCTCTCATTAATTGAGGGTGGCGTAGGCCTTGTTGGCACGATCTTTAGCGCTATAAGCGGCGCTATCGGAGAACTTATAAGGTGTAAGTTCACAGCTTCAAGGTACGATATTAGATTTGACGCGGTCAATATTTATGACCACAATTAAGCCCAGTCCTTTCTTTTATCACAACAAAATTTCATTTATCGCTAATATTTCTTTTATAGCTACAAATATCTTTTATTGATACAAATGGCACGGTCGGAAATTGGAGGAAAACTTGCGAACTAGTTAGGCTATAAACCTTGCAATTTAAATTTCATTATTGGAGAGATACAGACATATAAGTAAAGTGATTAGGCCTATTGCCGCTAAGCTACTACAGGGAAACCCTTTAGATATCTCATAGGAGATAATAGCCTCCCCCAAAATAGGTTAAGTGAAAAAATTAATTTATTTTGAATTGATTCAAAAAAAAATGTCGGACGACCTTAACGATTTATTAATAGCGCAGAGGTTAGTCGCGAAAAATATAGAAATAGCAAAGTCTATCCCGGAGTACAATGGTCAATCAGATATTGACGAATTTAATATCCAATTGGCCCAGTTTGTACAACTAACAAAAACACAGCTAGAAGCGTTAGTCGACATGCTCCTATTACGATTAAAAGGCCAGGCCTTAACCTTTCTAAAACAGATTGAACATACTATAGGCAATGAGGCCAACTTGCCGATAAATACGGTGGACAAATTGTTAAAAGCATTTAAAGATAGATTTATCGAAACCAGCTCCATAAATAAATTAAAACACGGAATGGTGAGCTTTGATTATTCACAAAATATAATAGAATATCTTGATAATATACGCATTTCAGTAGAGGCAAAATACGGAAGAGGTTCAGGACAACTGTATTAAAAAAGTCATACTAAATACCTTTTTGCAAGGGCTACCCCCAAAACTATATAGAATGGTAATATCCAAAAATATTCAGACATTGGATCTTGCAGTTTAGGAGGTAGAGCGATTGATCGAAGTTGATACGATGGTCGCAAATCACAGTAAAGCAAAAATAAATAGCCTAGGCGATTCAAACGCGAACCTAATCTTCAAGGGTGATCAGGCGTCTCCCAATTTCTTTTCAAGGGATAACTCCCCAGTGCCATAAAAAGAAAATAAAACGCAAAAACCCGCTAGGCAGAAAACAGTACGTTTTCAGCCCATCAAACAATGTAGTTACGAAAATAACCCTACAATAATAAGGTGCTATATTTGTAATCGTGTTTGGCATATCGCGAGAGAGTGCCGTTATGTCCCCAATCGCATACCAAGAATTGCTGAGGGTAGTAGGCAAAATTATGGCAACCATTTGTTCGGAAGAACAAATTTTAGCGCCGGTGGTGCACTAGGCTATAGCCAGGGAAGATTGCGTCAATCAGAACCTTACAGCGCGTACCAACCAAAATTATATAACCCTCCCCCCAATAGACAAATTAATTACCGATTTGAAAACCTAAATAATTGACAAAGCCAATATAATGCGAGAATGCTATATAGAAATCACGAAAATTTGCCGACGGGAAATGAAAATTTTGCAAGCAAACGGCATTGCGTATTTCAATATGTTGCCTCTGCATATTAGGCAACAAAGAAATTTTAATAACCCCAATTTAACTAGTTTGACAGGGCATAAATTGGATGCAAGAGGTTCAATTTGCCTAAATGTAAAAAGGGACAATAGGATCTTTCCGACAAATTTCATAATATGCGATAACTTTTCGTATAAAGCAATTATAGGTGCAAATTTTTTAAGGTCTAATAGAGTACTATTAGACGTAGCAAACAAGAGGCTTATCTACCCGGCTAAGGTAGGGGAAAAAATTTCTACCTTAAGAAATCGTAACAGAGGTTACGAAGACAACGTAACAGTAAACAAAGTTTCTGACGGTATAATGTCGCAATCTTTTGAACCTCATGTCTCGCAAGGAGGAAAAGGAATAATCAGAAACTTGTCCAATTAATCTGAAAGACATTCCAGAGATGAAGTAAATTTAAATAATAAAAGTATTGAATCCGCAAAAATAAAAATAGGAGATATGCGACAGTAGAGGTCAAACGAAATCAAGAAAATAGCGGAATTATGGAAAAACATAGTAAAACCCAACGTGACGCCACAAGATTCCGCAATGGCGCAGCATAGCGCCAGTATGAATTCTAATAAACAAGGAAAATAAAGAGAAATATTACGGATTCGCGATAAGGAAAACAAAAGTCCCTCCCAAAACGATGCAAAAAATTCAAATATCACAGATGATTGAACCAGTAGTTAGCAAATCCGAAATATGGTTTGCGACACCATCAAACGAAATCCCTGAAAATCTGCTATGCGAGGAACAGATTATATCTTATGACAAAGGAGAAGGTTTTATTTGGGTACTAATAACCACGAAAATGATACAATTACAATAAAAAAGGGGACGTGTTTAGTTCAAATCCAAGTTTTATCGGAGAATGATTTAAATAGATGGGAAAATTCTAAAAGAAACCTAGTTAACGGCATTAAAACTTCAAATAACAAATATCCTTTAACTAAATCGCAATTTTTAAACAAATTTAATATGGATAATATTACGGACTTGGAACTTAAAAAAAAAATTATGCGAATTATTATGGAATTTTAGAGATGTATTTTCCGCATCTGAAGATGACATCGGACTGATACCATTTTATGAACACTCAATTTTAACGACTGGTAATCCTGTAGCAAAACAGCCATATCGTGTGCCATATAAGCACAAAGAATGGTTAAAAAATAAAATTCATGAATTAGAAAAAAAATGAAATTATACGCCCAAGTATTAGTCCGTATAGTGCACCAGTGATCTTAGTACCAAAGAAGAATGGTGACCTTAGACTTGTAGTAGACTATAGAGCCCTCAACAAACAAGTAGTTAGCGATAAATTTCCTTTACCAAGAATAGATGAAAATTCTTGACTCTATTTCAAGCAAAAAAATTTTTTACTTCTTTGGACCTTACCCAAGGCTACCACCAAGTGAAAATAGCCGAAAAAGATGTCCATAAAACTGCATTTTCAACATGTGAATGTGGCTCATATGAATACTTAAGGGTACCTTTTGGACTTAAAACAAGTTCAAGCGCGCTATGTAGACCCCTATTACACCTGTTAAGAGGATTAAAGAATATAATTCATTTTGTTGATGATGTCATATGCGTGGGAGAAAAACACTTGAACAACACTTAGCAACATTAGCTAAGGTCTTCGAGAAGTTCAGACAGGGCAATTTAAAATGCCGGCCTGAGAAAGTAAATTTATTTAAACCTAAAATTAAATTTTTAGGAGTAGTATTGGCACAAGGAGAGATATCCCCAGGCCCTGATAAAATAAAATGTTTTGAAAACCTCAAACCCCTTAGAACCATGAAAGAACTAAGGGGAACTTTAGGTCTTACTGGCTACTTTAGAAAATTCGTACGCAATTACGCCCAATTGCGAAACCCCTCACGGAATTAACTAAAGGGAACTCCCAAAATGTTACCTGGTTCCAGGAAGCTCAAACTTCCCTAGACCGTCTCAAGAAGGCGCTCACTTCTGAACCAATATTATCACTTCCTGATTTCGAAAACGGACAATTTGTGGTCACAACCGATGCTAGTTCAAAAGGCATTGGGGCTATTCTTTCCCAAATAATTCCCGTAGGAAAACCCTGATCCTTTACAAGGACCTTCTAATCAAAAAAAAATAGAAAAAGTTATATGCTATTCAAGTAGAACTTTATCAATAGGCGATAGTAGTTATTCCGGCACAAACTTAGAATTATTATCTATAATCCACCACTTGGACGAATTTAGACACTATTTGATTGGTAGAAAATCTATACTACGATCAGACCATAAAAGCTTGCAGTACCTGCGCACATTTAAAAACCCCACGGGATTTCTAGCTAGATGGATTATGAAAATCCAAGACCTAGATTACGAATTTGAACATTTAAAAGGTAAACAAAACGCAGCTTGTGACTTTTTGAGTAGATACCCAGAAAATATTCTTTCGGAAGCAGAGGTAAATGAAGTTAACACTATCAATGCTAAGAGCAAACATAAATGTAAGAAAAACAAAGTCAAAGACACAGTAAAGGAAAATAAGGTTAACTGTTGTCCCATGTCGTTAAAAAATATAAAAAGAAAGCAAAAAAAGGACGAAATGTGTTCAGCGCTTATTAATTATTTTGTGAATGACGATGCGCTACCCGATAAATTCAAAACTCTTAGAAAAGAGATAGATAATTTTTACTATGATCTTGGTGAAGAAATACTATGTAGAATCGTGACTGCTGAGACAAAAAGAAACTAAATCTCAATAATACCTGTGTTACCAAAAAACTTAATAATACCTGCGTTCGAATATTTTCATTCAGATACAGGTGGATATTTAGGAGTAACGAAAACTTTCCATAAATTAAAACAATATTTTTACGTGCCGTCGGCAATAACAAAACTTAAGGAATTGTAAGTACATGCGAAGCGTGTAACTTAAGAAAAATCCCCCAGGCTCATCCTAATCCTCCAATGGGAAGAGTCCCAGTAGCAAAGTACCCCTTCGATATTATCTCATTTGACTTATACGGAACGAGTGGAACCTTGCCTGTTTCCAGCAGAGGCCATACTTGTATTCTTTCAGTTATAGATCACTTTTCTGGATTTACTTTTGCAAAAGCATTAAAAAATCAAGGGCTTACGCCACAAGTAAGGCGTTAGCGAAATTATTTTTACAATTTGGCGTTCAAAATAAAGTTTTGAGCGACAACGGAAGTAATTTTGTTTCAAAATAAACAAAAGACTTAATGAGTTTTCTTAACATAGAGAAAATGGTGACATCTGCGTATCACCCACAAGCTAATGGTAAACTAGAAAATAGGCATAAAATTTTTTCGAACGTATTAAGTATTTATACAAAAGACAATAGGAACGACTGGGATCAATTCTTACCTTATTTAACTAACGTAATCAATACTGCTTATTCAGAAACAACTAAAGATAATCCATTTTATTTACTTTTTGGTCGTGATTTTAAGATCCCGTATGATGAGATTATTGAATCTCGGCAATATTATAATAACTCGGAGGATTACAAACAAGAATTCATAAAATAGGATGAGGAAAACTTATAAAATAGTTAGGCAAGAGTTGGAAAAATGTAAAATAAACCAAAAGCTAAGAAACCAACCCAAAGTCAAGGGGAGTATAGATTTCAAAGTAGGAAATTGCGTCTACCTAAAGAACGAGGCAAAAACGGAAGGAAATAAAACTTTCCAACAAATATTCTGGACCGTACAGAATAGTCAAAAAGTACGATAACGATTATACTTTTAAAATGGAAAACCCCGATAGTGGAAGAACTTACAAGGCGCAAGTTAGCCGAATAAAAAGAGCCAAATTTCCAGAGAGATGGGTATCACATCCCTCCTCTACAGATTCGTCAGATGCAGAAAATGAGCCCCCTAGATCAAGATTGGCAGAGCTAAAACCCTTTGATTTTAAACAAGCTTATTTTGAAGATGACAGTGATGAGGAAAACTTTGAAGAATTTTTAGCACTGAAAAATCTAGTTATTCCTAAGAAAAAATCCCTAATACCAGGATTTTTTCCTGAAATAAAAACACCAAAAGATCCAAAAAGTTGTTCATCGGCGAGCGCAGGAGAACTAGATTATACAATATCTCCAAAAACCCAATTTTTCCCTGATAGAATTTTGACCCCTTGCCCACCCAAAAGATTCCAGACGATATGGTTTCCCCTGCAACAACGATAGAAAGGCCCCTGTCTTTACAGGAGGAATTAAACAGAGCTGTAGAAACCCCCGGTATTACCGTAAAGAAAACTCCTTCAAAGATTTAACTAAAACAAATCTGCGAGAAGCTATGGATTTAATAAATTTACCCATAAAAACGAGTCAAAGTACATTGCCCGAGAATAAAACTCCCAAAGATGACCAGCAAGGACAATATCATGATATAACTGTTTCCAAGGTCAATCCTAAACAGTGGACTTCATGGAGGGAAACCCTAGTGCAAAAAATGCTCCATCCCCCTGAGGACATGGCATTCAAACAGTGGAGGAACCCCACAAAAACTCTCGATTCCTCCCAAAGCTCTCAAGAATCTTTCAAATCTCCCGAGTTAAAACTCAAGACGAGGACTTAGGGAATAAACCTTCTACTTCCAGAGGAGTAGAAATTTACGAAGGAAGGGGAGGTGATACCTCAAAAATGCAAGGTGCAACTTCTAAAACTTATGATACAGAATCATCGGAAGCTAGTTCCGAAGAGTCTGACGGCGAATCAGACCATATAGTAGTTAAAGAAATAGCGAAATCAAGACCGACTTCAGCTGCTGCGCACGCGAAAGAGACAAAATTAAAAGGGCAAGAATTTTTGAAAAAACAATACAAAAAGTTTGACCTTATTTCGCTAGAAAAAACCGAAAAAGAAAAAACCGCAAGAAGTCGAGGAGAAAGTAACAACACAATCGAGTAGAACAGTTAAAAAACCCGATAGATGGAATTACACTTAATCAGTATAGGATTAAAATATTTTAATGGATAGGCGTCATAAAGGAACAATAATTTAAAAGAACTTTTAATTTACGAGTAAAGAATCATACAACTATAAAAATCCTGTAGAAAAATTTTGTTCAACGTATATCATGGCTTCGCACGAATCAAAACCGGCTGATACCGTCTGTTCAACATAAAAATTAAATCGAAAATTTGTGGAGGCACTGTTAACTATAAGAACAACCCAAAGGTTGGACTAAGAGTTTTATAAAAAATAACAATGTCTCATATTGCACTCCCAATTTGTACCCCCAAAGCAGTACGATCACCCATAAAGCGATATAGTGTACCCCCAAAGCAGTACGATCACCCATAAAGCGATATAGTTTAATTCAAGATATAAGTGGCTAACGAGAAAGATCCAAAGTAGGACAAAAATAAGAGAAGCATTAGACTCCCAGATCCCCCTGTTTACGAATGAAGACCAGAGATTAACGCATGTGGATGATAGATACGAATTATTCTCAACTAATTTTTGGTGGAACACAATATTGACCGTATGTTTCGTATTCGCGATTTCCCTGACCATAAGAACCCTATTGACTTTTAATTATGGAAACATCCTGAGACTAAGAAGGCGAAAACCACGAGAAGGGCACGGGGAAACGGCTGAAATGCAGAGGTTAAACCCGGAACCCCATGAGAACGTCTAAGCCAAGAAAAAGGGAAGAAATGAGAAAACGAGTGGGTATGCAGGTCTCCACTCGTCCTTGCTATGTCTTGTTCCTTCATTGTAAGGTTGTTTACGTAAAACTGTGTGGCTATGACGCTGTAACATGCGTTTCTTAAACAGCAAGGACGTGCGTGAACAATGCAGGCATGAAATATGTTGTAAAATTAGACCTCAAAATTAATCATGTAGAATAAACTCTGTTTAAATGATTATTTTAAATCTAATGTAAAATTAGCTAAGTGTTGAAAGAAGTTAAAATAAAGTGTATGTAGTAGTGTATATTAGAAAGCATAATAAGAGACTACACTTAAAGTTAAAGAACTTATCTTTTATATCGTCGTTAGGCTATAACAACTTAGAAGAAACTTCTATGTATTGAATTCCCCAATGGGAACTTTACATATATATTTCCACCAACATGATAAAAATTTCGTTTTGTGTACTAATATTAGTGTATTTATTTAACTCTGTCTCGTAGCGTAAAATTCATGTACCCAATCGATACGTGACTTATTTGTACTATGAGTATTTACTTTAAAGAACGTTTGATTCTGCCTCGTTATTTTTATTACAGGAAGTGGACCGACATATTGGATATCGATCATTACAATGAGTTGCCCAGTGCAGATACAACCTAGTAGCATCTATTTTCATCATATCTCAACCAACGAAGAGTACTCACCATAGACTCCAGGCAATTTTCATCCCAGCTTCGTCTACGAAAACAACAGTTACCTTTGATCGTTGTTTCCTCGACCATGAACCATATTACGTATCAGGTAACATTATACTTGAATCTCAGTATCCAGTGCATTATCGAACTATATAATCACATAAATTCTGAGAACCCCATCGATCAGTACAAAATATAAGTACATAAATATCGCCTTTGATAATCATTATGGACCCATATACCATATGACCGTATAGTTGTGATACTTGATGACCCGAAAAACTATTTATGTGTCACAGACTTACGCGTCGAATCCCTTTCGACCATCTTTTGGAATCCATCCTATCCTCTCTGTATGGAAAGTTCATATCTCTGCTATCCCATAAAAGTTACGAGATAATTTCCGAAAAATGGACCTGGAAACCAAAATTAACCCCAGTGACCAACCCCTCAGTGACAATATACCCCTCCCACAAGTTAAAGACAATATTTTGAAGGAGTCACTATAGTTTGATGTCGACCTGTTCCAAATCCAAACTTCAATTCCCCCGTGATTAACCTAGGAATCACTGCAAAGGTTAATAGACGCAAGCCATGAGCTAGCAATTTTATAAGAGACACAAATGAACAATTTTAGACGAGAATAAATTCTCTATGTGCCTCAAAATATCCCAAAAATGATATGCTGAGAAGAAAATAAACTCACTCCCTGTGTTCGACACCTTAATGATAAGGCACCCTATGAACTATCAAAAAGCAGGTGAGAATGAACTCTGATAGCATATTCACACACCTGTAGTTGGAAGCATCATTTCCCTGTTGACAATTAGAGAAAGCTTGTCGTGTGAACACAATTGTGCTTGAACTGTCCCATGAAGAAACCATAACGTAAGTGCTCCAAAAATTTTGCCAAGACGAAAAGAGTGAAGGACAATAATTTACAGCAGAAGGATTGAGTACGCTCAAGACTCGAATGGTGATGAAATAGATGTGAATTTACATATGTTACTTCTTAATAACTTTGATAACTCAAAAAATTCCAATATCCTATCATTAACGTTGTGTAGCAAACATCCCCAGTGAAAGTGTTTTAATGTTACCAGTGAACATAGTAAACCCAATATTGTGTGTTTTAAATCATTCTTGTATGTAGTGTTAGATGTCCAGATAGAGTTGTGTGTAGCGTTGTCGAGCTATTCATTTAATGTAGCGTAGATATAAAGTAATGCGCCATATAGACAGCAAAAAAAAGAGGCCTTGTAACAAGTGAATTAAAAAAAAATCTTATGTAAAGGTAGAATAGCCCCAACCTTGTTGGCAATGTAAAAGCAATCAGTGTTACATGTAGAAAAAAAATCTTTAGCATAGTAGCTAGCTTAGAACCATGAAATCTTAGTCCGGTAGACGAATTTTAGATAGGGATGTAGAATAAAATAAGAAAAGTAATAGAGAAAATTTTTAGCACTCCTGATTAAGCCATAACATAAATATAAAATAATGATGTAGAAGAAATAGTTAATAAATTGCGAACATTTCAAAAGCCCAAAGGCAAGCAAGTCATAATGACGGGACGTCATTAAATAATGGGAAGGGTAATATGTACCATGAGTAAAATGCGATATATTTAAAATACAAAAATAAGTTCCTTCTTTCTAATGACAATTCTGACTTCCTCTAATTAAGTTAAATCTAGTTTCAAGAAAGAAAAGTCCTTAATCAGCAAAGAGAAAAATTGCAGATAGCCTCAGACAAAGAACGGCGCTATCCAAGCTTTGCATTTCGCTAAGACAGTGGGCAATAAAAAAGATGCTACGCACAATATTTCTAAGGAAGTTTAAATTATAGAGCCGTGTGAACGTTTGAATCATCAGAAATATTTAAAACAATTTATTGGACGAAGGGTTCGCATCCTTGGGCCACTTGTGCCAATTGTGAGCCAGTTCTTAGAGCGCAGGACAAAAAAACTACGTTTGATAGTGGGGTAAAAGTGCTTTTTGAAAGGATTCGTAAATGAGATTCAGGATCATCTAGAACAGAAATATATTGGTATTCAGGCATTGCGATTCAAGTTATTATGCAGTCATTGTAGAGACTTGGTTATTGTTTGCTGCCATTTGAAGTGACCCATTGCTGTACGCCTAAACATGTAAGTTTCAATAAAACCATTGCTTTTCTATTTTGTGTTTATTTTATTTTATATGTCTGTATCTAGCCACACGACAGGTAATTAGTTCGCAAATCTCCAAGGCACGTTCCCAAGGAATCTGATCTCCAGATAGCTCGAGGAGAAGAGGTCACATTTATATGGCTACACATTTTATTTTCTCTCATTAATTGAGGGTGGCGTAGGCCTTGTTGGTACGATCTTTAGTGCTATAAGCGGCGCTATCGGAGAACTTATAAGGTGTAAGTTCACAGCTTCAAGGTACGATATTAGATTTGACGCGGTCAATATTTATGACCACAATTAAGCCCAGTCCTTTCTTTTACCCCAACAATTATCATTTATCGCTACAATTTTATTTTATCGCTACACGTTCTTATTGCTGTTCTATCTTGGGTAGTACTAATAGATCTCTTCTCTGCTCACTTCAAAGAGCCCAAAATTGGGCAGTGAAGGATACTTTTCTTCTACCTCGGTTTTACCCTTCCTCTGATCTTTATAATGATACTGGAATAGCTCCACTGGATAATATTGTGGGTAAAAGTTATCTTTATTTATGGCATTCTGCTTTTCTAGGTACACTTCCCCGTCTCTGCAGCAGTTTTTCTTTCTGTCAGGCTCAGGTAGATACTCTTCTTTTTACGTAGCTCTTATCGCAGATTTATTTTACCTAAACGATCATCAACAGCAGGTCAGAGGTCTCCTGTTTATTAATCAATTTTACTATGGAAATCCATACCCCTGATGTCCCTTTATCTCTTTCTGCAAAGGCAGTTTCTCACCGAGTCTTTCCAGTATAGTAATTTTTTTCCCTTTTTCTTTCTTTGAATTCCATCCTAATTTATATGTCTCTCTTTCTTCATTTAATATATTTTTCAGATTTTAAAATATTTATTTGATTCTATCCTAATTTTTTGTCTCTTTTCTTCATTTAATTATTTTTTTCAGTTACATGTTAAGTTTTCTTCTAAATCCCCTATGTAATATATGTCCTTGTTTTGATTCAGTGTTTGTTTGTTTTTGTTTTATTTTGTTTGTTTGTATATGTATGTTTTTATGTGCTTTATAAGTGTCCTGTTTTATTGGCCCTTTACAAGCTGAGCTTCTTGGGCGTGTAAAAACCTTACGTTTGTAATTGTTTTGTTTAGTATTACTAAATTGATTGATTGATTGATTGAATTCCGAATAGATTTGGTCTGTTTTCTTGCAGGCAATGTCTAAAGAGTTAACACATCAATAGCCAAGTATATTCTTCAATAATCCCAACCATTTTACAGTCCCTCCTTAGCCCAAACCCTCTTGGAAAATTCATAGTCTTCGGCAGTGCATTCACTATCTTTAAGTGAATAACAGAATACTTCAATGGGGGAAAGTTTCTCCTCACTTAACCTTGCGCTAGAGTTGTAATAATTATATGCATATATGCCTTTACAAGTTAGTAAATCATATATTTCATTGTCAGGAAAGCTTTGTTTAAGCAGAGGGAAACTATCAAAATTGTAACTTTTCTGCACATGGATGAGTTGGCTGAGAGATTTGGGGGAAATATTACATGAATAGAAGAAACGGATTTTATTCCAACAAGTATGCCCATTATTCAGTGTTTTCCACTTGAATTCTAAAACCAACAACTTCTTGGCTGATTTGGGTATAATATTATAGGTAAATGAGTTATCTACCCATGGGCTATCTGTAGCTCCATCCCTGGGCATACGTGCCAATGCCAGTAAAATAAATTTTAAATCATAATTTGAATTGTGAATGAAAACCACTATAAAGTACTGCTGGCTCACATTTACAATGCACGATTGGTGTGCTACGCCACGAAAATTACTACCTAGTGAGGATATATCCTGCCATAAATGGTCGTGATCGCCGACTTTCCCCTTCCCCCAATTAGTTTTTTCCCCTAGTCCCTTTCCCCTTTGTCCCCTCTTCAATTTCCCCCTTACATACTCAACATATTTTCTCATTTTTAATTGCTAGACGATCCTCGGGCGATAGAATCATGGGATAATGTGTATGTTGCAACCGGGAGATTGCCCTCATCGCTGTGACGAGTAATTTAGTCAATGCTTTGACCATACAATCCTCTTCTCCCAATGTCTAAATTATTTCCAACAGGCGCATAATGATACTGTCGTCTCTTTAGGCAAGGGTATAGGAAACTGCAATGGCTTGATGTTCTTTGATAAAATTTTGATTTGGGGGGGGGGGGTCGTTCACATCTGTGAGTTTAGCCTCGCACTCAAAATTTATTTTATCACTTTGCATAAGCGTACTCTGGAAATTTCTAAAATTGATCGGTCACCAGAAACTGTCTCCACAGATTGATAGCTGTGTAATTTGCAGTGTTTCATTTGATTCTGTAGCTTTAAATCGCTACGAAATCTAGACAAACACATTTGACAAAAGTAACTTATCCCACACCCTTCATTCCCTCCCCCAGAACTCTATTAATATCCATAATTAGATTAAAACTGTCAACTGAATAAGTTTCACTAGGTGGTGGGTACAAAAAACCAAACCCAGTGCTTTACAGATTCAATCGATGGAAATCTTACTGGAAATATCACTCCCTTTTTATTAGTACGTGCTCCATTTTCAAATTCCATTTCGTATTGTAGCACTGTAACACCAACCTTTAAATGCGCGTTTGCCCGTTCAAAATATCTATTCCTTTGAGTGTTACAGGAAACATATCTGTTAAACAACTTAAATCTACTCAGGGGAAATCAGACCCCTCTTTAACATGGACAGCCCACTGGTCCAAATTTCTCCTAATATCTTTATTTTGTAGAGGTCGGAAAGCCGCTATAAGAATTGCGTATATGAAACACTTCTGGCCTGTCTTGAAACAGATTCGTTAGACACCCTAAAATCCTTCTAAATCAGGATTATATTCTAAAAATAACCATCATCCCAATGCCCCCCTCTTAAAATAAAATATTTTTAAAATTTACATATATTTAGACTTAAATTTTCAACAAATAAGACCACTGAATCACTACCTTTCTCGTTAGAATTGTGCAAATGAGTGACAACATTGTCTACCCATTCCATGAAAACATTCTCGTAATTTCCCAAATGAGGATGAAGCACTAACATTTCAGTATGCACATAATGATAGCATACTTCACCTTGATTTTCATTTAATTAGAATATTTTTAAAATTATTGAGGCCTATATTCTGTCTGGCCCTTCCCACAATTGAATTTGGTGTTCAAGAAGCGTTCTAATCTTGCTTACATATGTATGGATAATATTTTCCCCGCCATCCGTGTATTAAAAGGATCGCCGAATATTGTAGTGAAAAAGTCTATCGTATTTAAGATTGAATTTATCTGCTGAAATTCGGGTAGTGTTGGTGAGAATTGTATATAATTGTCACCACTACCTCCTCCTCCACCACTTTGTTCAATATCAACAATAGGGTTGGTGTGTGGAGTGAAATCCCCCTGTTCACTTAACATAGCCTCTAAAATGTTAGGACTGTGTGAATCATCGCAAGCGAATTCATTTTTTTCTTCAACTAAATTCAGTTGAAATGGGATTATGTCCATTAAATCCATGGAGGGAGGGATCTCATTTAAATCACGGCTAAAATTATCTAAAATTTGTATGCTGTTAGGACTCAGCCAAGCTAAATCGCTCTGTAGCATATCTTGATCAGAACTAACTTCTATGATTTGTTCAACTGTGCTAGGGTCTACATCTAAAGAATTATTAGCATTACTGAAATATTGTCCTTAAAATTTATCTAATGATTCAGGGTCATCAATAATGTCAGAAGGTATATCGTCTAAATTAACACTACCATCTCCAAAGCACTCCCGTAAGAATTTACCGTACCGTTTGAGATCTTGTTCGTCGATAACCGGTGTTCCAGCGACCTGATTGCCACGAAACTCCAGTGAAGGTTCAATTAAAGCTGACTCGTCAATGAGATCACATAATTCTCGGATTGATACTTGGGCTTAGGGAGAATGTAGTGATGATATTTTATCCGTTTTAACCTATAAAGGAAATAGCTTATTTTCAAAGTGTATAAATAAATCTATTTTTAAAAAAGACAAAAAGTGGATTATTAGCGAACTGTATTTCATATCATATAAAATATAGGTATTATAATAAAAAAAAACACTCAGTAGCAGCAGTAGTATTAGTAGTAGAAGCAGTAGCAATATCACTATCTCTGTGCAAATAGTATCATTTGGTTAGTTTACTGTCCCCCTAACCACTCTATATATATCCTGAAACTATCGATTTAATAATCCCCCTATGTATTACTCTTATATCATATTTAAAACCTAAATGAACAAAGTAGGTTCTGATTTTGTCCAACATTCCATGAAAGTTTTATCTCAATACTCTTTATCTGTTTTGGAAAACCCAGGATCTTACTTGCCCCCCTCCTCCACATCACTGTAATATAATATATTCTTAAAACAGTGGCGAATTGTATAACTTGCGAGCTATGTTCAATGGGGTTTAGATGTTATATCCCCCCCCCCACACACACACACACAAAAACACACAAACATACACACATACATACACACACACGCGCACACATAGTTGTTGTTTAATAATAATTAAGAAAACGGAGAGAAGTGAAAGTTTTTTTTCTTTATGTAAGAAAAAAGAACTAAAAAATAATAAATAAGAAAATGAGAAGAAGGGAAAGTTTTTTTCTGTATGCATAAATGGATAGTCTATCGCTTTCAGGCCATCTCCTGTCATGACACACAACTCATTCTGATAGACAGTTGTTTTTATGATGTCCGTAGAGACAAGATGAACCATTCGTTATTAAAACAGTTTTTTTACTCGAGAAACAACAGTATATTTTGATAATATATGAAATTGTCATTTTACTTCAGAATTACATCATGGTCTTTAAATTCAATGCGTGTGCATTATGTTTTTTTGGCGAAACCTTCCCCCATTTCCGAATCTCGCAATAAATTTTAATGCTTCAAAGGATTCAGTAACTAGACTCTGTTTATCGATGGAGATTAAATAACTGAAGTATTAATAGCGTCAAAAAAAGGATATTTTGACACTTTGACATTTCCTTAGGGAGAATGAACCATTAGAGAGCTTATTTTTAGCGGAAATATCGATAAATTTAAACTTACTTTAATAGCTTCTTGTGATACCTTTGCTACTTCACATTCCTGAATGTTGGGTTTTACATTGTCGGTGACGGCATTCTTCCCTTGTATAGAGGACGTAAAAGGTGCAGCATATTTAATAACTGAAGGTCGTAAATAGTTTCATCCTCAATCTGGATCTTGTTTTAGGAGGGAGGGACGCATTCTTCAAAAACTATCCTTAAAAAGAAGTTAAATTATAGTTTTTTGTAGAGTAAAAGGCATAGTGAAAAAACTCGCCCCCTTTTACACTGCCCAACTCTCCTCCTCTTCTATATTAATGCAATTTTTTTACTCTAATGAAAACAAAATCTAAAAAGCATATCTGAAGTTCAAAAGGGTGAGCTGGTTTTAAAAGTCAATCCTTTTAACGAAGATATTTATTCTTAGATTATGGAGTGTAAAAATATATTGACATCTTGTACAGTTCAAGCAAAGAAACTTTGTTATTAAGATTCAGTGAGGATTTTAAAAATTATATGATTACTGGTAATATAATTTTTTCTCGTTTTTGGATAATAACGAGTTTATCAAAGTTGAAAGAAGTCATTCATATACTATTGGATATTTTAACCTATAACTGAAATAAGTTGAAATAAAGATTTTTTTGGCAGTCATTAACCATTATGAGATAGTCAAGAAGCATGAAATAAATTATGTTTCTAAAACCAGAATTTAAAATTTTAATTTTTTTTTTTTTAAATTTTGAGTTCGCTCTTTACTTCCATCAGAAAGTTTTTTTTTAATTAACAACTGCCAATAGGGCCAATTGCCAATATGAAAATTTATATTTTTTATGTTTTTAAATTTCTGTTCTATCTTTTTATCTTTTTTTCTGACAATCATATCATTACATAGGTATTATTCATAGGTATAATAGTTTAGAAACAATATTAACAACTGCCAACTTCCAACTGCAATAGGGAATAAATTTCATTGTTAGTCTAGGCTACGCTACAGACCCCGTTATAAAACCTTCGAAATGGTATAAACTCTAGAAATAAAGACTATATAGCTAAAAAGGCTTGATAGCACGGTCCCACTATATAGACCTATAGTTAGAAAAATGCTTGTTAACACACACACACACACACACAGCTTATAGACCTAAAATTTACATCAAGTGACATTTTCACTGCTAGACTAGTCTAGGCCCCAAATAAATTAATTTGTTCAAAGAAAAATCCTACCAAGGTAACATTTAATATGTGTTATGCTTTACGCAACCACCCCCCTCAATGTGCAAATATATACCCAAAATTTGTTTCTAAACTATTATTCATCCATTCTATATTTTATTAAGCAGACTTGTCTTTTTTTTCATGTGTCTCCATATAATGCAATAGTACCCAAATATCTCAATTAATTATTTATAAAATAAAACTTAAGGTATAAATTTGCGTAGCAAAAACATCAATATTCTCTATTTTATTGGGTTTTTATTCTTCAATGGCTTAAAAAGAACTATTATATTAATCATGAAGAACAATCAACTTGTACAGTTGAAACCATAACAAAACAGAAATTGCGTAGCTTCATTTCATTAATAGCCTATTACGTAAATCCAAGCTAAATTCCTGGAAGTCAGGTGATGTCACTCCGGTTAGTATTCTACATCTCTGATGAGTCTAGAAATAGGCATGTGGCTCTGAAGTCACTCCGGTTCGTAATTAGTATGGCCTTCCTACTCTTTACGCTAAAGTTTTTTTATTTTAAAACAAAGCTTATTATTCTATTTAGACAGCCATTATGTTTCAGGAATCGTTTTTGAAAAATTAGGACAAAAAGTCACAAGTTTAGCATAAAGATCAAGGTCTTGTGGAAGAGGTAACTCCTTTCATATACGTAATATTTTTTGTTCATTTTAGTTTTTAATGTTGCTCTTTACTGTCAGTTGAAATAACTTGTTTTTTCAAATTTAATTTCTGATCGCTTTTAAATAATACTGGTATATCCGGCTCTCTCCATGAAAAGTATAGAAATGAAATAGCAAAGAAGGATACGAGAGAGGAGCTGATTGTCCTTCATCAATTGAAAATTCTGAAAGTAGGCACCAGAGCTTGTAATTTCCCATTCAAATGACCCACTTGCGTTCCTGGGATATTGCATTTCTGTTATTTCGATAGCCTGGCTGTACATAGTATCTTTTGGTTTAGCTCTACCCTTTCCCCATGTCATAATTTAATACCATTTTGTTCAACGTAGTTTAAAGTTCTTATAAATAGGTCTTTGAGGATGAGTCCACTTTTCCCCTCCCTCTTCAAAATTTTCTCAAAGTTTCCGCTTAGTAAACCAAGCAGTTCTTGAAATATTTCCATAGTATAGATATGCTATTTTGACAACTGGCAATGCATAGTGTATTTTGACTTATCTTACCATTTAACGATGGATAAATTATTAGTTCCATAGGAAATTTACAGTGTATATATTTTAGCTTTTCTGGGTTTGAAACAAAAGTTGTTTAGCCCTTCAACCTACCCCCTACACAAAATTAAAATTTTCTTCACTCCACTCTCTCCCCTTCCTTTGTCCAACGGCACCCGATAGTTTCAAGTCTACCCCTATATTCGTTCCCAAGACATGGCAGAACGCTATTTTAATGACCTGGACACACATAGCAGTTTTGATTTATGTCTACTCCTATCCCAGGTAAAAATCCAAAATGCACTTGTGCCCTCCCCTCTCAGATGCTCCCCCGAAGTTTTAACTCAATCTTTGAAGGCATTTCTGAGATACTGTAAATAAATTGAAAAGTTAGTTGCACATAGCGTCTTTTGATTGAGTTAAGTATATATGTCGTTTCCGTATTATACTCTTGGAATGCTCTGGGAATATTGGAATAACAAATGGTACATAAAAGTCCACTCGGAATATAACTAATCAAGCACTACAAGTTTTGACAAATTATCCGGCACTATCCTCCCCCCCGCTCCTCTCTACGCTCGGCTACCCAGGATCAAACGTACCCCCTCCTTTTTCTAGCATCAAATTACATGGGAAGAATGGGCAATCTGTATATTTTTTAGCCTTTACCCAGTAGGCTGTTGGGGTTATTTCCTCCCCAGAGGTACATTTATTTAACCTTTGACTATATGGAATAAAATAGCTTTCTCAAAATTTTGATTAGATGTCTTGAGATGAGCAAAAATGCAATGGATGGGGCTGGTAGGCCTCCATTCATTTTTGACTCTTAAAAAAGACACTAGAAATTTTAACTTACAATTAAATGCGCCCCCTCCAGTTTCTGCTACCACTCCTTCAAGACAAAGTGACCCCGCCCCCTCCCCGAAAAAAACCGCTGGCACGGCTGGAGCTCTGCCGTTTTTCTCTGCTGAAGTCTTATAGCATTAATAAAATAATAAGTTAATAATCAATGAGTATATAATAAGATAATAACGAATGAAATTAGATGGAAATACCCTTTCCAACCCAACTACTACTAAGTTGATTTTATTTGCAATACATTAATTTCTAAATTAGGTTAAATAAATAAGACGGTATAATTAATGAAATAGACGATAATACTCATAACTACACTTCACGAGTAGCAGCTTTAGTGAAGAAGGTTTTTCCCATAGCGTCCACGAGTGTCTGACAACTGTACAGCAATAGTACAACTGTACTGACAACTGTACCAATAGTCCAGTAAAAATACAATTTGACCCGGCATTTGAGCAGCAGAAATGTTTTGCCACCAAAATATTGATAAAAATTTGCTCAGCATCATATCCAAAATTGGCTAGAACTACTCGTGTAGAAATACCCCTTTTCAAATTTCTTCTTTTTCTGGAAATTTCTTCTTTTTCAAAGCTAAAAAGCGCCAATCTGAACAGAATATTTTTTTTAATTGTCTTTATTTCTGGGTTTACTCTCTCATTTTTAATATCAACCCACCCCTCAACCTTTAGCACTGGGCGGGGGTTATATGGGAACATCAGAAGATTGCAATTTTTTACTTCGTTCCTGGATTTGACAAATTGGGTTATTTTTTAAATAAAGCATTAAAAGTAAAAACTAAAGCAAATAAGAGCAGACACGAGCACTTTAATCGCAACTTCGTTTTCGATTACTATGATCCTGGAAGAATCACTACTTTGTTTTGATTAAAAAACTTTTGAACAAAACTCAAAATTTGGCTTAATCACATTGGTTATCGAGATCATAATGGCCCAAAGAAACATTGAGGCAGCTTGTTCCATGGCACTGGCTACAAGCAATAGCATAGAAAAGGTCATTCTTTTTGCAAGTGGATCAAAGGCCATCACAACCACCTTTACAGCTGCGGTGAATCAGTGCGTGAAGGCTTTCAGGAGCAGACGACACATCAGTCATAATGGCTATAAACTGTTTGACGAAAGTTTTCGAGCCTCAATCTTCAGGTACTAGAGTTGTCATTGATCGCAACCATGATCTGAAAATAAACACATACTTAGTGTATACTTTGCAACGGCAGGTGCGGGGGTAGGCGTTCGGGTTGGACAAAACTAGCGTGTTAGTTGCCTTCCAATCACTTTTGACTATTAAAAAGGGCACTAACCATTTAAATTTCCAATTGAATGAACCCTTTTTATGATTCTACGACAACGCTTTCTATAAGAACCTTATATGCCCCCAGGGCATAACTTACAACCTTTACCCTAAGGGCTCTGGGGGGTTGCCATCCTCAAAAACCTAATTTCCAGAATTTTCAATCACGTTGAACAAAATGACTATCTCAAAATGTTGATTGGATATGTCTTGGGAAAAGATGGGCTTGAGAGGGGGGTTAGTTGCCCTTCAATTACTTCCGACTATTAAAAAGGGCACTATCCCTTTGAATTCCCAGTCGAATGAGCCCTTTTTGAAGTTTCTACGACAAAACTTTCTATAAAAATCTTATATACCCCCAGGGCATAACTTACAACGCCTGCCACCAGGCCCGGGAGGGTTGTGTTGACACCGGAATTTTTCTTATTTGATCTTTGAACTATTTGACAAAAGAGCTATCTCAAAATTTTTATCGGATTTATTTAGGACAAAAGGGCGTGGGGGCGGGGGGCTGGTTAACGTCCAGTATCTTTTGATACTTAAATACTGTACTTCGCAAATACCGTAGATCTGCGGTATTTGCTTTTTCGAAAAAATTCGTCGAAGATTCTCGTCGTACTTTGTTTTAGCTTCTGTATTTCCATATTGAACAATTTGAATAAGGCTTGTAGTCTCTGCCAATACAATATTAAGGAGGATTGGTGTATTGATACTCTTAGGCCGTTTTTCCATTTAGATAAGGTGATGGTTCAACATTGTCCTTAATTGGTTTTTTCGGCCATGGCTAGTCTGGCACACATATATTTCCCGTCTATTGTCCAACATTTCTTTGGTACGTATGCTTCTTTATCCTCGCTTTCAGAACTTTTCCTTTTGTTATTAGCACTGTACCCTTGAACTTTTATTATTTGTACCTCCATTTGCGTTATTGGTGTTCTTGCTCTTGCATTTATAAGAACTCTGCCGAAGGAGTTGGTATCCGTGAATGTTGGTCCTGTGGACCATGTCCATTTTGTAAATGTCGTTGGTTTCAGATAAGTCAAGGTAATTAATTTTCTTTGTGATTCTCCATTGAATTTGATTAAATCTGGAACTGTATTTGTTGTGGTTTCCAGTAATAAGGATTGTATTTATTTGGCACGTACATCAGGTATGGGTGTGGTTGTCGTGGTATCTCTCTTGTGTTTCCTAATAAGGCTCGTATATTAATAGTCTATTAGGGTGGTTGAGTACTTTTTCGTTGATATGTCAAACCTTTTTAGGTTAGTATTTTTCATTCTTCGTGGTTTGTTGAGGTTTTCCCTTTTCCCCTTCGGTGGTGTTTCCTTAGTAATGTTGTTCGCGATATGGTCTGGCCAGAGTTGTTTCAGGTATGTCCATATTCTTGGCAATTCTTTGAACATGGCGTAATTTCCATCATAGAGTTTGTTTTTCCTGGAAGTAGGTGCGTGAGGGTTTTTGGTGGATTTTATTGTAGTAAGTTCACTTAAGGAATCTTCCATTTACTTAATGCTCTTCTTCTTCGGTCTTCTCTGTTGTTGGTTCCTAGAGCCATATCAATTTCTGCCATTTTCTTGTCAAAGTCGTCTATTTTGAATTTTGATTTTATTTTAGGAATAATAGGGAGTGAGTCTCCTTTTTTCGCATGTCTTTAGTTGATTGCAGGCTCTTATCTGATCTTAAGAATTGAAATATAGAGTCCTTCATCGTAAGTGCTTCAGAAACCTGGGCGAGCGTAAAAATTCAGACATATGTTTCTTCATAATATCTGCAGAAAAGCCTTTTTCGATACTGTTTTGGACAAAATTCAGAATAGGACAATAAACGAGCATTCCAGCGGTCCAAGCCATCAGCACCAAGTGCTGAATCCCACTGTAACTCTATCACTCGATAAAAAATCCTACAGAAGTCTGTATGAGTTGACCATGCAATCCCTAGATCATGATTCACAACTATTTGAAAATGGAATAACCGATTCAATGTTTTCAAAAAATCATGGTTTAATTGTTTTGGACCTGTCTGGCACCTAGGATATGAGCTTAGTACGAACGGGGAATGTATGTTTAGAGTGCACATTTGCCAATGCTTTGACTGAGAGTATCACGCTAATATCACTGAGTCACTTTTAAACCTATTGGGAAATAAAACCCGACGACAGTGTACTTGACCTAGTACCATGAACACAAACCAAAGAATCAGCGTATTTAATATGGATTTATAAGAGAATAATGCATCTTTCAAACAGCGAAGAATATAGAATTTTTTATGCTCTTGGCCTATCATATAAATTCTACACTCCACACATCAACAACTTTATTGAGAGCAGTGGGAAAACTATTATTCAAAATCAGAGGAGAGTACAGGATTTAACGACTATGACATGCGGCTTTGATGCACTACTCTTTTTCGTACTCAGATGTCTTGGCTATACCTACAAGCAGTTTCTCAACATTTACGTTGACTTTCCTCGATTGATTGACTTCCTAGTGGAAAATATACTTTCAAGCATGTTTAATATTGATTTTAGTGCCCTAAAAATAAAATGTTCTAAAAATGTATGTAAAATTGTTTATTAATAAAAATAATGTGTATACATGATAAAAAACAACTTTTCTACTCTTTAGATTTCATCTTCTATTACGTATAGGTATTCGTAGAGAACAACTAATGCAGGTAGATCATCTAAATTCACTATATACAGATCCTGATGTGCTGCAATGTCAGGGCCACATTTTCTACAGTATCATGTAACTTCACTCTTATTATATCTCTTTGTAAAATACTATTCTCATTCATTTTGTAAAATTGGCATGTTTCAATTTGCTTATTTGAAGCAACGTCACATACAGTGTTCTCAAGTGGTGAATCACATTCCGTAACAGCCAAATAAAAATCAGTAGCCTAATAATCATAGTAGCCATTGTCTTCACAACGATGACGTAGAAACCAAATTATTTTGTTGTTCCAACAGTTGAATCGTAGACCTGGTTCTCCTCGCAAAACAATCAATAGCCACGACGATACCAATCTCTTAGCAATAAACTAAAATCACGTTTAAGATTCTTTCCAATCATACCAGGATATGTATTCTCCCACAGATCATATTTATCATAATGGAAATTAGAGCTTAAGTGTCCTCTAGGGTGAGAGTCACACACCCCTTCAAGACAGGAATTACATCCTTTAATTTGTACAGCATATCCTCTATGCTATTTATACGGGTTGCATAATCTGCACTTTTCATCATACTCATCAATCATTGTACAATTCTCACACGATGACCAGCTGCCCAGTGTATACCTGCATAGTGGAAATATATGGTACATTTTTTCATGTGTTGACACTCTCACCGCAAAAATCAAACTAAGCTACGAACAACAAATTGAGTGGGATAGAGAGAGAGAGGAGCAAATCCTCCTTGAACAAAACCTTTCTCATGAAAAAGGTCTTAAATTTCCAAGCTAGTGTGTGTGTTTAAAAGCAAGTCCACTATATTATTTTGTCTTGTCGTGATTAATATGTCAATAAATTGTGTAAATGCCTTTGGACCACGACGTGAAAGCTTCATACAATAGTCTAATGAAGGAGAATCACTTTTCATTATATCGACAAGCATTCCCAGAGAAAATATCTTCCTTTGTACGGATAACTCCAGAAAATCATCATCTAGAATCAAATTTTCTTCCATAAACACAAGATTCTCCATGATTTTCTCTTTCTCAAATCTATCCATTTTTTAGAGTCCTAACACTCTCACAACCAACTTTAGACTAACCAGGATTCTTTTTTTCTACTTTGAAAAATATAACGCTAACCAACTATAGAAAAAAAATCTTCGATTGAAAAACAATTTTATTGAATATAATTACAACAATAATAATCACCAATTCAATTTATTTTCCTCGATATATTTCAAAAGTGTATCTAATGCAGCTTGAAGTCTATTTATATGCACAATGTTCAGTTTTGCTGCAAAGCATAATTTTTCCTCCAATTTAAATTTGCTCAAATATATTACATATCTTGCATACATATCATCCCATTTAAGGTTTAGTCTACATCCTCGTGTTATTTCAACTGCAACATTTGGTACTCTCGCCCTTGTATCATTGGTGCTACCTGCTACACCATCAAACTCCAATAGTCTAAACGTACCAATCATTTTCTTTGCTAATATCGTCTCAAGCACACTGTTCTCTCTCTGAATTCCATTCTCTTACTAATATGAATCATAATGAAAATCGCTCCTTATATTTGAATCTGATTACTAATCAAGTTATCGTGTATTGGACTACCGTTCGTACAAACATCTCTGATTGGCGCAGAAAATAGGTGTTGCCTCAGAAACCTGCCTGCGAAGGCATATACCGTTCGTAGTAATAGATGAATGACCGTGGTAAACCATGTACCGTTGAAACTGCACACATATCCACGCCTCAGGCTTCTAGGTTTCCATGTAGGGCTGAAACCAGCATATAGCTTACTACTCTTGGACTAATGTTCTACACGGGGCCAATTGAACTACGAACATAATTTTTAACATTGAAGGAGAAAAGGTGTGGTTCCAGGAAAAGCAAAAATATTATTGGTCATTTAATTTATGAAGGATGGTTAAGGTAATTTGTAGGGGTTTTCCATTCGGCTGAACTTATTTTTATACTTAAGGAACATTTTTGGTTGCCATTTGTTAGTCTTTTTTTTTCTCTCGAGTTTACTGGGAGAAATGGCTGTTGGTTATTTAAGCAATTGAGCTCTGCGTGTCTTATGGTTAGCTATAATAATAATAATAATAAGAATATATTGCGTAAATAATGGTCTATTTTTGTTAAAAATTACACAATTTAAATAGTACTATTTTTGGTAAGGGAACTTCTGTCAAGGTTTGAGTTCAAATTATCTTTTGTGAAAATTGGTTGTAGATTTTCATTACTAAAATGTATTTCTAAGAATAATAAGGCTTGCCTCTGCTGTTTTGATTGACCGTACTCTTTGTTTACAATTTGGATAGCTACCCTTTCCTAGAAAAACAAGAATGCAGTGATATTTAAGAGACTTGACATATTTTATATTTATACAAACATATTTTACGCTAAAGGTACTTTCCGTATGCAAGTTGTTTTCATATATTAATAACGTTTCATAGGCTCTGGCCCATTTTTAGCCAACTGCCTATATTTGCAAGGATTTTTTCGAGAGAATTAAGGTTTAGTGGCACTTAATCTAGCGTTTATAGGGCGATTCATCAATAGTTACCTAGGTGTATTTTTCCTATAGTTTAACGTGGTCTCGCACGATTTATTTGGTTACCTTTGTACACGTTTTTGCACAGTTCATCATAGACAAAATATTATTGTTATATTTAATTACAGGTCAAATATTTAAACGAAAAATTTTACCTTTTTTGGGCTGTAAATGGCGGAAGCGGTAGATATTTTCTCAGTTTTCTTAATCGGGCTGTAACAGTTGTACTTTGGGCGTTTTTTGGGGTGGAGTAATCTCTGAGGAGTATTGGCTAGTAAGATTGTTTACTTGGGTAGTGGGGCATTTGGTTGTAGGGGTTGCGCTACTCCAGGTGGAGGAGCCTTGTTGAATAGACTCGGTTTGAAAGTCTGGGCTTTGATACCTCACTTGATTTGGGATGATAAAATAAGGGGGTTGTGACCCTGAGATTGTATGTTGTTTCATTTCTGGTGACCCATCGGTACGATTGTTATCGAGGATACTTTCCAATTGCGGATTGAATGGAAGATTGACTTCAACTGTAAGGGAGGTTTCTATTTCTTTTACCAAAGTTGAACAAACTTCCCTCTGTTTTCGTAATTCTTCATTGATTTGTGCTCTGTTCTCTTCCAGTTGCCTTTCTAAATTTTCCTTTCTAATTTTGATTATATCCTTTTGTTGTTGTAGATGGTCAAATTCCTGCTGTAGGTTTAGGAGTTTGATCTTTTCCGGACCAAAGGCTTCTTGTAATGCCACTGTTGCAGATTCGACCGTATTGTTTCTATGACTCTTTTGCTGATTTCTTGCATTTGATTAGATAATCCTTGGAGTTTAAGAAGCTCGTCAAAGTAATTATACCCGCTGACAAGCGCAGCGTCACTTAGTTATTCCATCTCATTTTGGATTTTTGTGAATTGATTTTTGACTTTTATAAACTCAGTTTCAATTAACTTGTTCATGCGTTTAGCTATAAGGATCCCATTTATTTCCTTGTTTATCTTTTCTCTAAATTCCCTGACCTTACCGAGAGATTATAGTTTAACTTTTATCATTTTAGCAATCTTTAATTTCTCTTCCTTTATTTGTGCAGTAGCTTTTATAAGCTTCATGCGCCTCAGGAATACTTGTTCCATAGCTATTTCGTCAGCAAAGGGGATACTGCTAGGTTTTAGAGAATATGTCTAACGCTACTGGTTGGGGAGGGGCTTCTTATTTCAGGGGTTTTGGTCCAATCCATATTTAGGTTATTTGTAAAGGTTAATCATTAGTTTCATTTTATTCTTTGTTTCAATCTCTTATCTAAACAATTTTCTTTTATATAATCTGGCATGTTTATCCCATCCAAGTTTGTATTAACATTATTTTAGGAATTTTTTTTAAAGTGTTTATTCTCTAGACGTATTTCCATTTGTCTGGTTTTCTTGACTACTCTACCAGACTTCGTGGTAACTTCCTCCTCGCTTTCTTGAAGTTTATTTCTTTTAGGCTTTCCCATCGATATTAGGTCAAACTTTTTGTATTACTTCAGTAGAAATTTCTGACCTTTTAACTTAGCCTCCTTCGCATGGGCCGCAGCTGAAATTGGTTTACGTTTCCGTGTATCTTGGGGTTTCTCCTGGGCTAAACCATCGTCTGATTCAGTGGAGCTGGTCTCTGAAGACTCATCATTAGGGCTTTTTGGGGTGGTGCTCTGCAATTTTGGGGTCGCACTGGCCTTTCCTTCATATATTTATTCTCCTCTTTAGGTGGAAGGTTTATTTTCCGGTTCCTCATGTTGAATCCTTGCTTCGGGAGAGTTGAAAGATTCTTGAGAACTTTGGGAGGAGTCAAATATCTTTGCGAGTTGCCTCCATTGTTTAAATGCCGTGTCCTGAGAGGGGTAGGGCATTTTCTGCACCATGGTCTCTCCCAGTAGGACCATTCATCGGGCTTAACTTTGGACACTGTTATGTCATGATATTGTCCTGGGTTTACTTTTTCAGGGGCCTCTTGGTTCCAAGGCAATGTACTTTGCCTCGTTTTTTTAGGAAATTTGATTATATCCACAGCTTCTCTCAAGTTTTTCTTGTTTGGGTCCGTGGGTGGTGTTTTCTTTATTTTGCCAGGAGGGGTTTCCATATCTCTATTTAATTCATCTTGTAATGATAAGGGTCTCTCTATTGGGGTTGCTGGTGATACCGTATCATCTGGAAACCTTTTGGGGGACCAGGGGTTAAAAATCTATCGAGAAAGAATTGGGTTTTTGGGGATAGCGTATAGTCTAATTCTTGTGAACTTTCTGAGAATGAACTTTTTGGGCTTTTTGGCGTTTATTCTCACTGGTATTAGGAACTTTCTTTTAGGAACAACTAGATTTTTCATAGCTAAGAATTCCTCAAAATTTTCTTCGTCGCTATCATTTTCAAAATAGTCTTGTTTGAAATTAAAAGGCTTTAATTCTGCCAGCCTCGACCGAGGTGGTTCGTCCTCCGTGTTAGACGAATAGGCAGACATGGGTTGCGATGCCCCTCTTTCCAGAAATTTGGCTCTTTTTATTCGACTAACGTGTACCTTATAGGTTCTTCCGGCATTGGGATTTAACATTTTAAAAGTTAAACCGTTGTCATATTTTTTGATTATTCTATACGGTCCAGAGTATCTATTGGAGAGTTTTTTGCCTTGTGTTTTAGTTTCATTCTTTAGGTAAATGCGATCTCCTATTTCAAAATGTATTTTCCCCTTGAAAAGGGGAGGGGTCATTCCGCTCTTGGTTCGTTTTAGATTTTTCTAATTCCTGGCTAACTATCTTAAATGTTTTTCTTATTCTTTTTATGAACTCCTGTTTATAATCCTTAGTATTAATGTAATACTGTCTGGATCTTATAATTTCCTCATACGGTATTTTGAAGTCGTGGCCAAATAATAAATAGAAAGGACTTTCTTTAGTCGCTTCCGAAAAAGCGGTATTGATCACATTGGTTAAGTATGGTAAGAATTGGTCCCAGTCATTTCTATTATCGTTTGTATAAATACTCAAAACATTTGAGAATATTTTATGGCGATTTTCTATTTTTCCATTTACTTGGGGGTGGTAAGGGAATGTCACCAATTTCTTTATGTTGAGAAAACTTATTAAGTCTTTGGTTACCTTGGAAACAAAATTGCTTCCCTTGTCACTCAATACCGTGGTTGGAATCCCAAAACTCAAAAACAATTTTGCTAATGCTTTGCTTTTGGCGTACGCGCTTTGATTTTTTAATACTTTTGCAAATGTAAATCCAGTAAAATGATCTGTTACACAAAGCACACACGTATGTCCCCTGTTAGAAACAGGTAAACCTGCGCTGGTTCCATATAAATAAAAAGAAATAATATCGAAAGGGTATATTGCTGTTGGGATCATTCCCATCTGGGGGTGGGGGTAAGTTTGGGGACGTTTTCTCAAATTACATGATTCGCATCTATTTATAAATTCTTTAAGTTTTGGTAATGCTGAGGGAACGAAGAAATATTGTTTTACTTTATGGAAGGTTTTAGTTATTCCTAAGTGTCCGCCTGTATCCGAAAGAAAGAATTCGAAAGCAGGTATTATTAGATTTTGGGGTAATACTGGGATTATTGAAGTTTGGTTTCCATTAGTAACGTCAGTTACTATCCTGCAGAGGATTTGTTAGGCTAAATCGTAATAAAAATTGTTATTCTCTTCCTAGGATTTTGAATTTAACGGGTAAATTACCATCATTCAAAAAATTGTTAATGAGCATCAGACATATTTCATCATTAATTTGGTTTCTTCTTACATCCGCTAGTGTTCGAGGGCAATGATTATTCTTATTTTCTTCTATTCGAATTTTGGGTTTATTCTTTTCGTGTTTTCGTTTACTGGGGTTGATGGCATTTATTTCTACATTTTCAATATCTGAGGAGTTATTCTCGGGGAAACTGCTCGAGTAATCACAGGGGCGTTTTGTTTACCCTTCAAATGCTAAAATTCGTAATCCAGATCTTGGATTTTAATTGTCCATCTAGCTAAAATTCCCGTTGGGTTTTTGAAAGTACTTAGGTACTGCAAGCTTTTATGGTCTGAACGCAGCTTAAATTTTCGACCAACTAAATAATGCCTAAATTTGTCCAAGTGATGAATTATAAATAGTAGTTCTAATTGCGGTGCAGAATAACTGCTTTCACCTTTCGACCAGGTCCTACTTGAGTAGCATATAACTGTCTCTTGATCCTGCTCAGGGGGTTTCTATAGAGTGTCGGGATTTTCTATGGGAATTATTTGAGAAAGAATTGCACCAATGCCCTGAGCCAAGGCATCGGTGGTGATCACAAATTGGCCTTTTTCAAAATCAGGTAACGACAATATTGGTTCAGAAGTAAGTGCCTTCTTGAGACGGTCTAAGGAAGTTTGAGCTTCCTGCAAGCAGGTAATATTTTGGGGATTCCCTTTAGTTATTTCCGTTAGAGGTTTTGCAACTTGGGCGTAATTGCGTATATATTATCTAAAATTACCAGTCAAGCCAAGAATTGCTCGCAACTGTTTTATAGATTTTGGGGGTTTAAGATTTTCTACGCATTTTATCTTGTCGGGGTCTGGGGATATCTGACCTTGGGTCATTATCACTCCCAAGAATTTGATTTTTGGTTGAAATAAATTCACTTTTTCAGGTCGATATTTCAGATTGCTCTCCCTGAATTTTTCAAATACTTTGGCTAATGTGGCTAAATGATCCTCCGGGTTTTCTCCCACGCATATTACATCACCCACAAAATGAATAATGTCCTTTAAGCCTCACAATAAGTGTAACAAAGGTCTACATAATGTGCTCGAACTGTTTTAAGTCCAAAGGGTACTCTTAAGTATTCATAAGAACCACATTCAGTTATAAAAAATGCCATTTTATAAACGTCATTATCCGCTATCTTGACTTGGTGATACCCTCTGCGTAAGATGTAGGGAGGTAAAAATTTTATTTTTGTTTGAGATGGAGTCAAGGATCTTGTCGATTCGGAGCAGGGGAAACTTATCACTGACTACTTGTTTATTTAGGGCTCTATAGTCTACTAAGAGCCTAAGGTCCTTGTTCTTTTTGGCACTAAAATAAGCGGGGCCGAATACGGGCTTATACTCGGGCGTATAATAATGTTTCTTTCTAGTTCAAGGATCTTATTTTTTAACCAGTTTTTGTATGGGTGGGGGATACGGTAAGGCTGTTTGGCCACAGGCAAATCTTTAGTTTAGATAGTGTTCATAGAACGGTATCAATCCAATATTTTCTTCAACAGTAGAAAATACATCTCTAAAGCTCCATAGTAATTCACATAATTTTCCTTTTAATTCTGCATCTTGGATGTGGTCTAGTTTAAATTTTTTCTAAGAATTGGGATCTTGTTAGAGGGTACCTATCGCTTGGGGTATTAATACTACTAACTAAGTTCATTTTAGAATTTTTCCATTAATCTAGCTCGTGCTCAGAAATAACTTGTATTTCAACGAGACATGTTCCTTTTTTTACTGTAATTGTATCATTCTCGTGGGTATTTGTTAACCAAACAAAGCCTTCCTATTTTTCGTAAGATATGATCTGCTCTTCGCATATCAAGTCCTCAGAGATTTCTTCTGACGGAGACTCAAACCAAATTTCGGATTTATCATTTACGGGTTCGATCATTTGTGAAATCTGAACTCTTTGCATTGTTTTTGGGGGAATATTTGTTTTACGTAAGGTAAACCCATAATATTTTTCCTCCGATTTACTTTCTATCAAGTTAAGATTGACGTTTTTTGTGTCAAATCTTCCGCTAGTGGGGTTGGTTGTAAGGGAACCACATTGAGGTTTATTGCCTCATTCACCAACTCTGCTGTTTTCGTAATTTCTGCTTGCCTATACTTCTACATTTCCCCTATTTTTGCCTTTATAGACTCAATCCATTTGCGAATGGAATTTCTCCTACAGGAAGAGAAATGGGGTACAAAAGATTTTATTCTATTTACTGTTGCTTCCCCTTTCTCCACGCGTCGGAGAATAGGATCGGATGGATATATGAGTCTGTCATTGGCTACATATAATAACACTTTATTAGATTTAGTGAATTAGCACCGATTATAGCCTCGTACGGAAAATTCTTTCATATAATGAAGTTGGTAGGGAAAATCCTAATATCTTTTGTCACACCTAGGCGTATTGAGCCTTTTGCTTCCAACCTATTCCATGTGACGCTAGTTAAGCCGGAAATGTTAGAATTCTTCTGTCGCTTAATATACCAGGGTAATTTATTAAATACACATGAGTTTATTATGTTAACTGTCGCGACAGAATCCACTAGTGCTTTAAAATAAATATTTGCAACGCAAAAATCATTGAATATCGGTAACATGTTACTATTATCACTAAAAGACGGTACCATTTTTGGATAGGACCTATAAAAAATTCTGGCTCCCTTTATGGTCCTTTATACTCTTCTAGGGGGCCTGATTCGTTTCCCTGTGCGTTTATTTGATAAGTTGGTGTTTGATATTGGGGTTAGGTAGGAACTTCCCTAGCTAGCTTATTGACGTCTGACTGTAGTGATTGCCAATTATTATAGCGCGGGTCAGAATTTCTTGTCCCGACGGCCCACGGCAATTGTTCATTTCGCGCTGGCGGAAAATTTCCCAACGGTTAAAATTTCCTCTATCGATACCTGTATTCTTATTAAATCTAGTGGGATACACTGTCCTTAAATTAAATTGGAATGCATTCTGCCGAGTATTGGGGTTGGGGAAGTGATAATTATTTTGTCTGTTAGGGGGAGGGTTTGCATACTCCAAGCCCTGTTGGTAGGGTTTGCGGAATAATGGTAGGTGTAGTGGGTTACTTCTATAACTTCCTGACCCATTGGCATTTAAGTTTGTTCTCCCGAACAAACGGTTATTATAACTGGGGGTTGTTGGTGCATAGTTTTTTCTTGAACGGCATTCCCTGGAAACATGCCCTGGTCGATTACATGCATAGCATATAATTGAAGGATTATTTATATAGTTTGTCGTATTTTTGGGTACGAGACGTACAGTTCTCTGCCTGCTAGGGGTTGAAGGTCTATTTCGATTTGGACTTGGGGAATTTTCTCTTTAGAAAAATGCGGGGGAAACTTCTCTTGATAGTTCCGGCATTGATTCCCCTACGTTATTTATTCTTGACTTATCGTGGTCTGCCACAATTGTGTCGATTTCTAACATTCTTTCTACTTCTTGAACTGCTAAGTCTAATGTTTAAATATTTTTAGATATTCGGTATAGTTTGGGGCTCAGTCCATGTAAGAAGGCATGTAATACAACTTTATCATATAAACTACCAGATTCTTTCCCATATTTTGCTTCTATTGCTACTATCACATTATGCATGTATTCCCTGACATTTTGCGTTTCGTCAAAATATACTATCTCGTGCTTTAATTTGCGTGTTGAACTGGTTTAAACGAATCTTTCTCGAAACGCTCTTAGCAACTTCTCTATGGAGTTTATTGGGAGGTTATTTTCTTCGCCTATAGTGTTTTCTACTTGTTTTAGAAAGTTTAACGCTTGCCCTTTTAATCTCATTAGTAGAATGCCCACCAACGTTTTTAAATCCGTTTTAGTTACTTCTACAAACCGGTTTAATTGAATACTAAATTCATCTACGTCTGAATCTCCATTGTGTGGGGGAAGGGATTTGGAAATTTCCACTGTTTTAGCTATAATTTTTTGTTTTAACACTTGTTCGCTTGGATATAATGATATATTGGTAAATTTCTCAAAAGCTATATGACACTATAAGTTCGGTACTTAATTTTTTTGAAACTTTTAAATTTGGCACTTTCAAATTTCACTTAGCTTATAAGGGGATTCTACTTCTTATATCTTATATGAGATGATCCTAGGGGTGCCCTATTTATGTTTAGCTTAAGGGATCTTAGCTTAGCAAAATATGGCACTTTCGCTATGCGTAGTATTTCTCAGTAAATTGCATATATCTCCTTTTTTAACAAAAAAAAATTTTGTCCTTGTGCTTTTCTCCGTTAAACAAAGCCGCGCCAATTCAAGTGGGAGGGGGGATTTTATTGAATATTTTAAGGGTTGATTTACACAATAATTTTAGGGGGGATTTTGTGTGACGGGGGATCGAAATAATGGGTCAATTAGGGAGCATTAGTTGATGGCCGCTACTAAACGAATTTGTATTGACTGACTCTCGATTCTAATGTTAAAGAACCTCACTATAAAGCATAGCCATTACGTCTAGGGTCGTCACGTTAATAGGTTGCTACTCATTACCTGTACAATAGATCATAAGGATTCAGATTCCCTAGGAAGCAGTTGGAGGCACGAAGGACTATTTATTCTGAGAAATACTGACATAAAGAGACACAAATAAGAAAGTAATGTATTTATTTTCTACTCATATTTGAAGTAAGGGGCTTTCAGAAATATCACGATAAATGGCACTTCAATTTACTGGTTTGGACAATATGGCATATCATACATTCAGAGATAAATTTCAGTCTGGCTTTATCTAAGCTGCTAGTTCCATGTTAAGCTTAAACATAGTCTGAAAAATAGGTTCGCAAAAAACTGTCTTTGGACTAAAACAGACTAACTAAATTTGCAAAGAACTACTCATAGACTGCTGATAGACTCCTAATAGACTGGCAATTCACTGACGATAGACTTACAGAAGACTGGCGAAAAACTGCAAATCCTAGCTACTATTCTATCCAAATTTCGCCAGAGATTACATTAAGGCGTTACTAGAGATATGTCATCCGTATTCCTATTGGATTGAGGAATACATAATTTGACTTTTTCAACTTTCACATAATTTATCGCTATAAGATTTACATCTCGGAATTCTTCCTGTCAAAAAAAGTCTTGTACTACAATTGTTAATGTTCTACTTTACATAATTTATAGCTATAAGATTTACATCTCAGAATTCTTCTTGTCATACAAAAGTCTGGTATACAATTGTTTATGTTCTACAATGTAAAATTTAGTTCTGTAAAAGTTGTGTACTTGCCATCGCTTAAAGACGGACGTATCATTTTCACTAGTGAAACCTGGTTCCCCATTGGCTACTTTGTTTGTACCTGCGAACATTGTCTAATATTTAAAGACATTATTCTTTTGCACCTGCAAACGTTGTTCAATATTGGCGCCTGAAATCTTATTTAAACCAGAAATTTAAAGACTAACTATAAGAATTTCTAGCTGTAAGACAGACATCTCAGAATTCTTCCTGTCAAACAAAAGTCTGGTATCCAATTGTTTATGTTTTACTTTATATAATTATATCTGTTGGGTAGCGAAATTATTCCTTGGTCGCAGCAAAAAGCCTTTCGAGATTGCTATTATTTTAGCCATTTTAATTAATATTCAAAATAATATGTTCCATAACAAAATCGCGATCTAGGCATTTGCCGTGAAAAGTGAAGTTGATACATATTCCGCGGGTATCTTGATTAAGCAAACTGCACGACGCAAATGCCGTGTCTTTCAGCTTAGCGTTCTATCAGAAAATATTGTCTCAATTAATAATTCGACAGGGGGGTTCATGCTTGTCGAATTTTGATCCCGTTACAGAACTCCATTAACAAAAAATGAGCAAAAATAAAATCAAATAATCTACCAAGCATGAAACTACTACAAATCAGCATCGATAGATAAATGAAACCAAAACGAACAGAAATTACAATAAATAGCCGAGTCAAACTCAAAACGAGCAGAAATAAACAAAAGTTGGGCTCAAAACCCGTATGCCTTCCCAAGGCCAGAACATAATTTGCACTTTACTGAAAAAATATAAATGTTTTTACTTTTATAACTTTAATAAATCAAATAATATTAACATTTTGATTGCTAAATATCAGTATATGTATATTAAGCTGACAATGCACATTCATTTGTATTTATTTTTTCAGTAAAGTGCAAATTATGTTCTGGCCTTGGGAAGACATAGGGGTTTGAGCCTAACTTATGCTAATTTCTGCTCGTTTTCAGTTTGCTCAATTATTTATTGTAATTTCTGTTCGTTTTGGGTTTCACTTATGTATCGATGCTGATTTGTGTTATTTTCACGCTTGGTAGATTATTTGATTTTATTTTTGCTCTTTTTTTTGTTTAATAGAGTTCTTCACTTTTCTTTGAAAAACTTATTTTGTGGAAAAAGTTTTTTTAATTAATTTCTGGTCGTTTTATATTGACATAGTCTTTGCAGAGAAAAAGAAAATAATAGTTTAAATCTTTTTGTTTTTTAAGAATTTATAGTTTGGCCTGCTATTTTTGTGCTGGAGAAAAATTTTCAGCAAATTTTAACAATATACATCCTCTTAAAAAATCTGGACCCAAATAGTAGTGTTTCATTTAGTTTCATACCTCCTCTAGTTGACCTGAAATGGAAAACTTGATACCATTCGCAAAAAATATGTTTACTTTCATTGATAGCTTGGTTACACTTACGCTATTTTGATTTGGTTAAATTTTAAGAGCAGAAGCAGCCACGAAAGTTTGAACATAATACCCTCAATCGTTCTTGGGATACTGCTGAGATGCCTTATTGAGACATAGTGCATTTTGACTTAATCTTATGGCAACATTTAGTTTTTAAACATAAAGTCAAATGGGTGCGTGGGCGAGGGAGGGAAATTAGTTTCCCTCCAATCACTTTCGACTATTAAAAAAAGCATCAGCCCTTTCTATTTTCAATTGAATGAGCCCTTTTCGAAGTTCGTATGACAACTCCTTCGATACAAAGTGCCCTGGTCAAGACAACAACAACAACAAAAAAGTAATACATTATACCCACATCGATCTTTACTTTAAAAATGTCAAGCCATCCAATCACTTTTGACTATTAAAAAGCGCACTAGGCCTTTCGATTTCCAATCGAATGAGCCCTTTTTGAGTTTCTATGACAATACTTCATTTAAAAACCTTATATGCCCCCAGGACATAAATTACAACCCTTACCCTAAGGGCTGTGAGGCTGGTTGTCATCCTCTAAGACCAATTTCCAGAACTTTCAACTACGTTAAACAAAATGGCTATCTCAAAATTTTGATTGGATGTGTCAGGGAAAATGGTTGGCGTGAGAGAGGAGTTAGTCTTTCTCTAGCCACTTTCAACTATTAAAAAAGTTACTAGCCCTTTCAATTTCAAATCAAATGAGCCCTTTTGAAGTTTTTACGACAACGCTTTAAAAAAAACCTTATATGCCCCCAGGGGATAACTTACTACCCTCGCCCTAAGGGCTGGGGGGGGGTTTGTCATCCTTAAAGACCTAATTTCCAGAACTTTCTACTACGTTGAACAAAATGGCTATCTGAAAATTTTGATTGGATGTGTTCGGGAAAATGGTGGGTGTGAGAGGGGGGTTATTTGCCCTTTAATCACTTTCGACTATTAAAAGGGCACTAGCCCTTTCATTTTCAATTGAATGAGGCCTTTTTTATGTTTTTTACAACATTGCTTTTTATAAAAACCTTACATGCTCCGAGGGCATAACTTGCAACCCTTGCCCTGAGGGATGTGGGGGGATAGGTTGTCATCCTTAAAGACCTAATTTCTAGAACTTTCAGCTACGTTGAATAGAATGGCTATCTAAAAATTTTGATTGGATGTGTTTGGAGAAAAGGTGGGCGTAAGAGGAGGGTTAGTTGTCCTCAAATCACTTTCGACTATTAAAAGGGCACTAGCCCTTTGAATTTCCAATCGAATGAGCCCTTTTTCAAGTTTTTACGACAAAGACTTCAATAAAAACCTTATATGCCCCCAGGGCATAACTTATAACCTTTGTCTTTAACACTGTAGGGGGAGTGTCGTGCTCAAAGGTATAATTTCTTAAACTTTATACTGCGTGGAACAAAATGGCTGTTTAAAATTATGATTGGATATGGTTGGGGAAATGGTGGGCGTGGAAGGGGTGTTAGTTGCCTTCCAGTCACTTTCGACTATTAAAAAGGGCGCTAGTCATTTCAATTTCCCATCGAATGAACCCTTTTTGAAGTTTCTACGACGACACGTTCTACAAAAACCTTATATGCCCCCAGGGCATAACTTACAACCTTGCCCTGAGGGCTATGGGGGAGTATCGTCTTCAAAAACATAATTTCTAGCTGAATATCCACAACAGTGATCAAAATGGCTATCTAAAAATTTTGATTGGGTGTGTTTGGGGAAAAATGGGCGAGAGAGGGGGGCTAGTTGCCCTCAAATCACTTTAGACTATTAAAAAAGGCACTAGACCTTTGAATTTCCAATCGAATGAGCCCTTTTTCAAGTTTCTACGACAAAGAGCTCAATAAAAACTTATATCCCCCAGGGCATAACTTATATCCCTTGCCCTGAAGAATCTGGGGAGAGTGACCTACTCAAAGTTATAATTTCGTGAACTTTAACTGCGTGGAGCAAAAAAGCTATCTCAAAATTTTGATGGGATGTGTTTGGGGAAATGGTGGGCGTGGAAGAGGTGTTAGTCACCTTCCAATTACTTTTGACTATTAAAAAGGGCACTTGTCATTTCAATTTGTAATCAAATAAGTCCTTTATGAAGTTTATACGAAAGCACGTTCTATGAAAACTTTATATGCCCCCAGGGCATAACAAACAACCCTTTTCCTGAGGGTTCTGAGGGGGTTGTCATCCTCAAAGACCTAATTTACAGAACTTAAAACTTCGTTGAATAAAATGGCTATCTCAAAATTCTGATTGGATGTGTTTGGGGGAATGATGGGCATGGGGGAGTGAGTTGCCCTCCAATCACTTTCGACTATTAAAAAGGGCACTAGCCCTTTGAATTTCCAGTCGAATGAGCCTTTTTTGAAGTTTCTACGACAACACCTTCTATAAAAACCTTATATGCCCCCAGGGCATAACTTAAAACCCTTGCCCGGAAGGCTGTGGGGGAGTGTCCTCCTAAAAAACATAATTTCTATGTGGAAATCAACTATGCTGAACAAAATGGCTATCTTGAAATTTTGATTGGATGTGTTTCGGGAAATGGTGGGCGTGGAAGGGGTGTTAGTTGTCTTCCAATCGCTTCCGACTATTGAAAAGGGCACAAGCCACTCCAATTTCCAATTTAATTAGTCTTTTTCGAAGTTTTTACGACAACTTCTTCGATACGAAGTGCCCAGCTCTAAAGGAAAAAAATAATAAATAATACATTGTGTATGTTGATTGGATGTGTTTGGGGAAATGGTGGGCGTAGAAGGGGTGTTAGTTGACCTCAAATCACTTTTGACTATGAGCCTTTTTTGAAGTTTCTACGACAACGCCTTCTATAAAAACCTTACATTCCCCCTGGGCATAACTTAAAACCCTTGTCCCGGGGGTTGTAGGGGAGTGTCCTCCTCAAAAACATAGTTTCTATCTCAAAATCAACAACGCTGAAAAAATGGCTATCTCAAAATTTAGATTGGATGTGTTTGGGGGAATGATGGGGTTGGGGGGGGCTAGTTGTATTCCAATCACTTTCGACTGTTAAAAATGGCACTAGCCCTTTGAATTTCCGATCGAATGATACTGATCAAATGATCAAATGAAGTTTCTACGACAACGCCTTCTATAAAAACCTTATATGCCCCCAAGGCATAACTTAAAACCCTTGCCCCGAGGGCTGTGGGGGAGTGTCCTCCTCAAAAAGATATTCTCTATATGAAAATCAACTATGCTGAACGAAATGGCTTTCTCAAAATTTTGATTGAATATGTTCGGGGGAATGTGCGGGGGGGGGGGGGGCTTGTTGCCCTCCAATCACTTTTGACTATTAAAAAGGACACTAGCTACTCTAATTTTCAATCGAATGAGCCCTTTTTGAAGTTTCTATGACAAATCCTTCGATACGAAGTGCCCGGGCATGGAGAAGAAGAAGAAAAAAGAAAAATAAATAATACATTGTGCCCACATCGTTCTTTACTTAGACAGCGCTATCGCACTTTCTATGAAAACAATTTCGAAGTTTTTGCCGCAATAAGCGTGTTTAGCTATGGGTTCCAATGTCGTGCTTTGGCTCCAAAACTTACTCTGTGAAAGGTTTGATTTACTACTTGAATCCAAGCCTTACTTGAGCCTGAAAACGAAGCTAAAACCAACTTCGTCTCTCAAATTTTGCAACAGAATTCCATTTTGTTTTTCACCGAAAATTCCCGAAATCTTTAAGACTTGTCCACGAAATCTCCCAAAGTGGAAGACCAAAAGTGGAAGACCTGCTTGTAATAGAATTTTTAAAGAAAAGTGGAATAAATATGGTCATTTGAAAGCAGTTCATAAAGGAGAGACTTTGTACGTGCTTGAATAATAAGAAGTGAAGATTAGATAGCCACTGACGTCCCCTGGACTGTACATCGAGATCGAGAGGGGAATCATCCCGTTCCTGAATCCTGTTTGGCATTAAAAATAGCTTCAATCTTAAATCAGTTAACTGAGATGAACCTGAAAGGTTAATCCTAAAAAGGTAAGAAATTGTTGAATTAGACTTTGAAGATATTAGTTTTATTTTCAACAGGTAATTCAATTATTAGGATTTTATGGTTAGGTTGTTGTCAAGGCTAGGCATAAAAATTATCTTCAATACATAAAGATTGGCCTACTTAGAAGGAAACACTAACTACAAAAGAGTGATTGACATATGGAACATCCTATTGAAACTCCAAATATAATCTTCCCTTAACTTTACATTTTTGCTCCTTCCCTGCCAAATTTTTCTAAAATTGGCAAACGTCTTGAATAGCTTCTCTTCAGAAGGTGACATGCTAGAACAAAATAAAGAAAATTTTTATGTGTGGGCAAGTAATCCCTGGTCCTCCCAAATGGTTCTTCATAGCCCTAGGCTAATTAAATGGATTTATCCCCATTTGAAAGTTTATTTGTTTGTCTTAGAATGGGAATGTGGTCTAAGAAAACAACATCTAATTTAAAGGTGTTATTTTGAAAATATGTTGTATATATGGGGAAATGAGACCAATCCAGTAAACATCTATAAACTCAACATTTGGTTTGCAATTCAAAGACACAGAAGGCTTTACCACTTTCATTGGAAATTTGTTTTACATTTGGGCAAGATTAAAGAAGAAAATTTACATCAAGAACTTTGAATGAACTTTGTCAATGAACTCTCACTGAAAATAATCCAGTGAATAATCCAGAAGTCCATTATTTTGTGAATGACCCAAAAAGATATTTATTTTGTTGTAGCCTATATAAATATGCTAGTTTCAATTTTATTATTTTAGTATTTCTACTGAAGACGGTTGCTGTATATGTGACCGAAATATCTGGACTTTTGTACCTGTTTTTTTCACTGTCTAAATAAATGGATTTATCCCCATTTGAAAGTTTATTTGTCAATCAATATGATATAATAATTAACTAAATCATAATCAAGAA
>CM051260.1:7058957-7063957 GCA_027921565.1 Artemia sinica | reverse complement strand
AATATATATATATATATATATATATATATATAATATATATATATATATGTATATATATATATATATATTATATATATATATCTATATATAATATATATATATATCTATATATATATATATTATATGTATATATATATATTATATCTATATATATATATATATAGATATATATATATATATATATAATACTATATATATATCTAATATATATATATATATCATATATATATATATATTATATATATATATATATATAATATATATTATATATATACTGGGGACCGTGCGGTCAACTCTATTCCCACTTGAGGAGTGGCGCCCCTCAAGGAAATTATAGCCTAGTAAACGATACAGCTTTTGCATGAGATTCTGACTAATAGACAATTCTTCTGCGCTTGGTATGTTTTGACGGGCGTCTTTGGGCTGAAAAACCTCTTCCTAGCTAATTTATCTATTATGGGCTGCCTCCCATAGTAGCATAATATTTGTAGGCATCGCCAAGTGCTGAAAACCATGTTGTGACCAACATTGGCCCAGGATTGCACAAAGCCTCCATTCATGGAGGTCCGAGGGACTTCTTGCTGTCCGGTTCTAAGCTGGCTTAAGCACTTCCGTGTAGACCTGAGAAGATATGTGATCCCCGTCCTGCACTGGTATCCGGGATCATTGCTTTTCCTGAGGCGAAAATAATTTCAATGATTTAAAGAACATGAAAATTGGAACTTGGAATGTTACGACGTTAAAAAATGACTATCGTATCGACATTTTGACTGACGAATTCAGACGATTCGAACTGGATTTATTAGGAGTTTCAGAAACTCATATCCCAGGGATAGGAAGCATAAAATTAGGTGATATAGAATTTGTTTACTCAGGCAGGAAGGATGGGGTACATAGACAGGGAGTAGGGCTCATGATGAATAAGGAAGCTGCTATGTCTTGTTTAGGCTGGGAAGGTATTAATAATAGAACACTAATTGCTCATTTTATGACTAAAAAGTTCAGGGTATCAGTTATAGTAGTATACGCCCCTGTAGAACCGACTGACGGAGATACTAGTGACTCAGATGAGTTTTACTTACAGTTACAGGAGCAAATAGACAGGGTCCCAGGTAGAAATATGATGTTATTACTTGGAGATTTTAACGCCCAGGTCGGTAGAAATAAGAATAGATGGTATCCCAGCCTGTGTAAATTTTGTGTAGAAAAAGAAAACAGTAATGGATACAGACTTTTGCAATTTTGTAGGTATAACAATCTAGTTATAAACCAATACGGTGTTTGGTCATAAAATGGCTCATAAGTTAACATGGTATTCACGTGATGGTAAGACAGCAAACCTTATTGATTATTTTATAGTACCAAAGACTGGCAGGATCAATGCAAGATACTACGGTATATAGGAGTGCTGTTATTGATGTTAAAAGTAAAGATCACCATCTAGTAGTGTCAAGGGTTAATTTAAAGCTGAAATATATCGGAAGGGTAACTACCTCCCGGGAAGTTATGATGTTGGTAGACTCCAGGATGAGAATTTGAGAGAAACTTTCCAGGAACAGTTGAATACTAAATTTGAGAGTTTAAAAATTTGGTAATGGGGAAGATGGGTGGAATAATTTTAGAAAAATAATTTGTGAAGTTGCTGAAGGTGTATTAGGGAAGAAAGCTAGAACTGCAGCTAAGAATATTAGTGAAAAAGCTTTATGTTTAATAGAAAGGAGAAAGGACTTATACAAGAATTATCTGAGTGATAGATCATATGAAAACAAAAGGAATGTAAAGAAAGTGGAGAAAGCATTAAAATATGAACTAAGGAGGTGGGAAGTGGAGGCCATTGATAAAATTGCCAAGGATTTGGAAGATGCAGCTAGATGGCATTATAGTAAAATATTGTACTGTCATGTTAACAAATTGAGAGGGAGTAGTCAATCCGGACTTGGCCCAGTTAAAGATGAAAATGGGGCCGCAATTAGCGATAAGGAAAAAAACTAAAGAGAGATGGGCCGAACATTTTAAGAATTTGCTTAACCGAGATAGAGTTGCAGGAAAAGATATAGAGGAAAATGAAAAAGTTTGTGATAGGGAGATTTGTTTTGTGAGGAGGAAATAGCAACAGTACTAAAAGGATTAAAAAATAAGAAGGTTCCAGGTGCTGATAGGATGGTAAATGAGTTTTTTAAATATTGTTAATGAGTTTCTTAAATATGTTAAATAAGTTACTGAAGATTATGAATATGATTTTTGAAAAAGGGGAAGTACCTAACGATTTTATTAAAACCTTAATTAAACCACTTTATAAGAAAGGTGATAAAAGTGAGTGTGGTAATTATCGAGGCATTAGTCTGGTCTTTGTAGGTAGTAAATTACTTAGTAATATGATACTTGTTAGACTGAGAGATGCCGTAGACAAAGTTTTAAGAGAAGAACAGTGCGGTTTTAGAAAAGGTAGAGGATGTGTCCACCAAATTTTCACTCTTAGGCTAATAATTGAGAAGTGCCTGAGTTTTCAAACACCTTTGGTCCTCAGTTTTATAGATTATGAGCAAGCGTTCGATTCTCTTGATAGAAGAGCTTTAGTAAAGGTTTTATCCTTGTATGGTATACCAGACAAATACATTAAAGTGATTAGTGCTATGTAAGAGACTAACACTGCTGCGGTTAAGGTAGGAAATGAGGTTAGCAGCTGGTTTTGTATTAAATCAGGAGTTAAGCAGGGTTGTGTTCTATCCCCTTTACATGGATTATTTTGATGGACTTTGTTTTAAGGAGCACAGGAAAGGCAATGCGAGACTACGGAATCAAATGGGGGGGGGGGAGTCTCCTGGACTTAGATTATGCTGATGATTTAAGCATCCTAGATGAAAGTGTGAGCAAAATAAATGAAGTTTTAGAGGTTTTGCGAGTTCAGGGTGCTAGAATAGGTTTCAAAATTAATGTTAAGAAGACTAAGTCACTAAGGCTAGGAATACGTGCAGATTAAAAGATGACGTTGGGTAATGAAAAGATTGATCAGATGGGCAGCTTCACTTACCTTAGTAGTATTATTAGTAAAGATGGTGGGAGCAGTGAAGATGTTAAAAGTAGAATAGCCATGGCTCAGGGTGTTTTTTCACAGTTAAAAAAAAGTTTTGAAGAATAGGAAGATAATTCTGCAAACCAAGATTAAATATTAGAAGCTACAGTGATGACAGTGGTCAAATATGGCCCTGAAGCATGGACGCTCCGAAAAGTTTTCCAGAGAAATTGCTTAAGGAATGTTCTGGGTACCCGGATGACTGATCGTATTTCAAACAATAGGCTATACGAAAAATGTGGTTCAATACCGCTCTCTAGGACTATAATGAAAGAAAGGTTGAGATGGCTAGGGCACGTTTTGTGGATGAAGGATGACAGATTGCCAAAGGTTTTTCTTTTCGGCCAACCGTCTAGGGCTAAACGGAAAGCAGGTCGTCCTCGTCTGGGGTGGGAGGACGCCATAAAGAAAGATTAATAGGAAATGGGAACTTCGTTGGTTGGTTAAAAAGGGAGGCTTTGAATAGATTGGGATGGAGGACGAGCGTGCGTAGCTATGTTGGCCTCAGGCGGCTTGGTGCTGTGGTGAGTTGTTAGTAGTAGTAGTAGTAGTAGTAGTAGTATGTTCTGGTTATAAGAAAGCATAGGGGTTTAGAACCCTACTCATATTAATTTCTGCTTGTTTTGGGTTTCATTTCTATATTCAGACTGATTTTGGATAGTGGTATGCTTGGTGCATAATTTTTTTCTATTTTTGTTCATTTTTGGTTTTATGGAGTTCTTTACTGTTTTTGTAGAACTGATTTTGTGGAAAAAGTTTCTAATTTCTCTTCGTTTTTATATTGACATAGTCTTTTTCAGGGAAAAGACTGAGCCTCTTTTAAAGTTAAACAACTGTCCCTTTAATACAAACCTCAAATGCCCCTGGGCATAACTTACAACGCTTGCTCCTAATCTCTGGGGTTTGTTTAAACCCCAAGATTCTTGTTATAGGATTTTTAGACTAAGTTGAATAGAATGGCTATCTTGAAATTTCTATTAGATGCATTTCAGGACAATACAACGCGTGTTTGTGTGTGGGGTGGGAGAGGTAGCCACCCTCTGATCATTTTGACTCTTAAAAACAGTACTAGAGCGTCTGATTATCAAGCCAATGAGCCCCCAGATTGAGCCAATGAGCCCCCAGAATGGGCCAATCAGATTGGCCCTTTTTGAAGCTTTTACAAAAAACTTTCTATAAAAATCTTATATGCCCCAAGGGCTTAAGTTATGACCCTTGTCCCGAGGGCTATGGGGGAAGGGTTGTCATCCTCAGACATAATTTCCAGACCTTTCAACTACAATGAACAAAACAACCATATCAAAATATTGATTGGAAATGTTTGGGGAAATGATGGGCATGGGGGGAGGGTGTGATTCTCCCTCCGATTATTTTCAACTGTTAAAAAGGGCAATAGCCCTCTCAATTCCCAATTGAATGAGCCCTCTTTGAAGTTTCTACAACAACGCTTTCTATAAAAACCTTATGTGCCCCAAGGGCATAACTTACAACCCATGCCCTGAGAGCTTTGGGGGGGGGGGGGTTGTCATTGTCAAAAACGTAATTTCCAGGACTTTAAACTATGCTGAACAAATGGCTATATAAAAAATTTGATTGGATGTGTTTGGGGAAATGTTGGGAATGAGAGGGGGTTAGTTGTCCTCCAATCACTTTCGACTATTAAAAAGAGAACTATTCCTTCAATTTCCAATCAAACGAGCCCTTTTTGAAGTTTCTACAACAACGCTTTCTATAAAAACCTTATATCCCCCCAGGGCATAACTTACAACCTTTTCCATGAGGGCTGTGGAGGGGTTGTCATCCTAAAAGACCTAATTTCCAGAACTTTCAACTATATTGAACGAAATGGCCATCTCAAAATTTTGATTGGATGTGTTTTGGGAAATGGTGGGTGTGTGGAAGGTTAGTTGCCCTCCAATCACTTTCG